>LPNX011178523.1:44600-59558 GCA_001517045.1 Pseudotsuga menziesii | reverse complement strand
TATGAATATTATTTCTTTGATCCTAATTCTGCTTGGTGATTTGCACGTGTTTTCTGTCCATCTTCGTTGATTTGTTTTTATGACAAGAAATTCTCCTCTACTTTTTATCACAAGAGATATTCTGTGATATGCCACAAATGTTTGGCTTCAGTTGCTTTTGACAGTGAAGCAATTTGCCATCTGTGAAGCTCACAGGCACTCAATCCTGCATGCTGCCAATCAATTTTTTGACAATGGTGGTGATCAGCACTTATTTTCAGGCAAATTCGTTTTAAAGGGAGAAAAATTGCTGAAGATTTCATTCACGGGCTGAGTAGCAAATAACACAGGCCGGAGATCACATAGTGAATATTTGATGGGCCATGGCTAAATTTTATCATGAGAATGGAGCGTCTTGACCTGGTTTCCCTTGGTTGTTGGATCGATCCACCTTGGCCTCAATTCTTTATCCATGATAAAGCTTGCACGTAAACCTGCAAATAAATAATGAAGAATGCGGCAACGAGACCAGTTGGGCCTGCCTACTATAACATTTTTTGGACCTTCAAAGACTCTCTTTGAGGTATTGTGTGAAGGAGAAATAGCACTTGTTAAAAATGCAACTGAAAATGCCATTCATAATTTCATACACCTGAATCATTTCGAGTTCTTGTGCCCCATCTTCATACTGGGGTTCACCCTGTTCGTGTACAGGCCTCGATTTGCTGGTTGCATAAGCTGGCGACGGCTGCAACTATTTTTTTTTTTTTTTTTAAATTTCACCCACCATCGATATAGTGACGGCAAGGCATTGCTATAGCGACGGGAGTCTGTGGATATAGCGACGTGAGTTCGTGGATATAGCGACGGGAATTTTGTGGATATAGCGACGGAAGTCTGTGGATATAGCGACGGGAGTCCGTGGATATAGCGATGGGAAGTCCGTGGATATAGAGACGGGAGTCTGTGGATATAGCGATGGGAGTCCGTGGATATAGCGACGGGAGTGCGTGGCTATAGCGACGGCTTGGATCTCCATTTTTAAAAACCTTTATACAGAGCGTGGCTATAGCGACGAAAAGGGTCGTCGCTCTTGCGACGCAAATTAGGGGTCGTCGATATTGCGACGAAATAGTTTCCATGGAACAAAAAACACTTAGACATGGCAATATCCACGCTTTTCTGTGGATATTGCCACGTTTTTTCCGTGGCAAAATTGATCACATTTACTAGTGTGACACCTTCGGCTCGCCTTCAGCCAACCCAACCAATGTATCAGGCCGACTTTAGCTAACTGGGTCGACAAGATATTTTTCATACTTAGAGAAATTTTGAAAAATTTCTCCTGTCTGTTGCTTTTCTGCTGAACACAGAGGTGGATTTCTCATGGCCCTTTGAGGCCCAAAGCTGCAACATGAGCTCTGATACCACGCTGTCACGTCCCCACCCTTCTACCAGAGAGAGGATGTGACTATGTCACTATCAGTATGGGAAATATATCCCCATGAATGTAAAATAAAATGCATTGAAACAAAAACATACATAGATGCATAAATCATTAGCATACAATGGAAGAAAAACACATTCCATTCAAGAATTCATCATGTTCATACTAATTTATAAAACAAATAAAATTGCAAGTATTTAAACACAAGAAATACTTACCTTGAAATAAGTTTGTCCCGCAACCAGCTACATCGCTGCAACGTTCCACCCAACCATATGCCAATGTGCTCATCATTCTCTCAACAACACTACCACCCCCCCGATATGGGCATGATTTCCACCAGGAATAAGGGAACACTAGTAGACTCACACATAGCCAAGGATATACCAAATTCAACCAAGCCAAAAATAGTTGGGTTTATCAAGCTGCTAAGTAGTTGGAAATGCTGATTGCTAACCTAGTCAGTTCAACCACAGAGCTAGGGACACTTGCACCAGATTGGGTTTGGATTCTAAAAAATATACACACCCAACACAAGGAAGAATCCATTTCTCTTCTACATAGTCCCTCAGTTTATGCCTTCCCTTCTATTTCTATTCAGGGTGTGCAAAGAAGAAAACCACCCCCCTAGATCTACTTGTGAGGTTCCTTCTCACACTATGTTTATCAATCTAGTCAGACCCCATTTCCACTCCCAAATTAGTTCAAACCAAACAACATAGGCATACACAACAAATGCAAGTTCTGGTATTGATGAAAAACATCATGGAGGCCAAAATCGGAAATGGAAACTGAGTAAAACATCCCAACCTATGCAATTCATTTCCAAAAATGATCTATGGCTTCACTTGGGCAAAAAATACTCCCTTAGTCCCATAAATCTTGGGTCTTTACCCCATTACTTTGCAACACCACAAAAAACGAAATTCCCAACTGTGGAAATATGGGAACAACAAAAAAATGTGAAGGATAAAAACCCAGGAGGGTTCAACTGTCTGAGAGCTCAACGTGGATGTTGAAAAATATCCAGCAACTCTCCAAAATTGCGAGGAAAATATGAACATGAATGCATGAGGGAATGGGCAAATGTTTTTTGGGTTTTTTACTTTCCCAAGGAGTTAAAACGCGTTTTCACAAAAATGGGTGCTCTACCCAATTTGAATTTTTTCCCATACTCTTCCCATTCCCATGCAATAACTACTTCAACCAATTTCTGGCAAAAATAATGATTGGGTCAATAAGACAAGAAAGGTAGTTGATAGTTTGAGGGGTTCTCCCTTTGACATTTGGATTTTCCCCATTGGACCAAAGTTTTGAATACCCCCCCTTATCATTAGGAATCATTCCCTCATCTCTTTATTTGTTGCATTGACATAGCTAGTTGTGGGTGTTTAATTAAATTCCATATTTACACGATGTCGAAAATTATAATGTGCCGACTAACATGAAATACCATCGGCAACGATTTTAATCACTGAAACAGAAAATGCTAAATCAATGGTGGGGATTTTTCCTATAGCTCCACACCATGATTAATTACACTATATACATCATATACATTTTTAATGCAAATGCAATCAAAACCGGGGTGTTATAGGCCCTATCCATGGAGGAACAATGATGTATACGAGGTCAAAATGGTTTGACACCATAGTCCATGGATGAAAAAGTGATCCCATGGTTTAATGAGAGATAAGGTATAGATGCAACGTCAGCAACAATGGTCAAATCCTACCTTATATGTGATGGAAAATGACTTTTTACTGATCCCGGACCTACTGCAGTTAGCAAAAACCCATGGTATTAGTCCATACATTAAAATTTGATTTTAAACTATAGGAAATGGGTAAAAAATTTGAAATTTTTCTATAAATAGTTCAAAAACAAAATTAAACATACCATTTTGTAAAATTACTAAACTTGGAAATTTTTTACCTCTAACTTCAGTTGATCATCGAGGACAAATCGTTGGACCGAATCAAATTCCGCAAGTTGTAGGTTGGTTATCTCTCCCTTCTTCTTCTTTTTATCAGCTCCATTTTTAATTTTTGTGAAAGCCCTAAATAGGCTACGAAGCATACATGGGTATGCTACTAGAGCATTCACATATACGCATTTTATATGTGACTTTCTATAGATAAACCCGCGGATGACCCATGATGTGCTTAAAGCACAGTCGTGTATATTGCACGACTTAGAAAAATTTGGAAATGTCCAAAAAAAAAAAAACATTGATGGGTTCTAATCGTTGAAAATGGTCATTGGGAAGGTACATAATGGTTATAGAGTGGTGGTAAAGAGAGCATGAAGATATGGATTGAGAGGCAATGCGGGATGCCCTGAATTTGCAAGCTTTGCAACAATGTGGCTTGTTATAATTCTACTGCACTTCCAGCATAAGGGCCAATGTTCGTTTACTAGAGACTCTTATCAGTTGCTGGGACCATGACCTTGGGTTGTTTTATCTACAAGGAGAGATATTGGAGATTATAGTAACGAACATATATTTCATTACAGGGCTCTCCCGCAGAGGCATACCCGTGAAAATTGAGGGTACCGGTAGGAGTGGTGACACTATGATTATTCATGAATATATTGATACTTACTTCCCACCAGGTACATAGAAGAAGGGGACATGTGTGTGTAAGAAAGGTGTTAAGGATTTTTGGTTCTTCTTCACTGCACTTGGCCACTCGGACTCAGATGTGGATTGTAGTGGAGTGCATGCATGGTATAGTATTTGGCTGGTGCTCAAGTATGAGCTCGATCATGAGAAAAAAACTCCTTGACTGGAAAAGAGAGCGTAGGAAGAACTTTGGCTATGCAAGAGTTTTGGGGGCGTTCTTCTTTGAGAGATTTCCTTCTATCATCCCTACAATAGCACTACCACCACCCTCCCCTCACCAGCTTAGAATCATTAGATGGGGAGACATATTTCTTCATCAAGGTTGCAGAGGTTTAGTCCAAAGTGTTTATGATGATGATTTTTTATCTGTGGTGGGAAAGGTAAGTACCAGCTCTCAAGCAATTACCATACACTGTATTGGACTTCCGAGGATATAATGACCTTGTCCTCCCACCAGGGGAGGCATGGGGAGAGATAGGTATTTTTATCTTTTTATGTTATTTGATTTTTTATGAATTTTGATCATAAAGTTATGTATATACATGTATAAGAGTTTTGATCCTTTTTAAATGTTTTTAACTACAGATGTTGGACCTGTACATCCCAATGGGAACCCTAGGACATTTGTGCGACCCACATAGGGTGGGGACCAGAGTATACTGTGATTTCTTGAGGGGAAGCTGTCCAGGCTGAGCGAAGGGGTCCCTACCATGAGGATAGAGTAGATATCAATTGTCATGCAGGAGTTTGTAGTAGGGATTCTGAAGACTTGGATATGCCTTCTTAGAAGGGTAGCCAGGGCAATTATACATTATTGGGAGGCCAAAGAGGGAGCCGCAACCGAGGATGCTTAGGAATAGGATTAGATCTATAGGAATACATATGGATTATGATCCTATTTTTTGTATATTTATACAGTTATGAAAGGATCTTTGGATAAAAAAATCTATATATCCATGGACATATTTTACACACACACACACACACACACACACACACACACACACATATATATGTTTTGTGGTTATTTACATGTGCTTCAAATGTATCTGTTATATTTATTTTACAAAATGTGTGTTAAGTGCTAATCTAATATGTAGTTCACATAAGCATCATCAATTATATTTTCATTCCTTGAAATGTGATTAAATGAAATATATTCAAAATTTCTTTCAAGTAATCTTATGCGCAAAAAATGACGTAGCAAAGTAGGGTTTCACACCTGATAATCACCATTGAGTTGGGAAACCACAAGCTGAGAATCAAGTCTAACTTCCAGATGGGTGATTCCATGTAGTATAGCATCCCATAAGAAATCAATAACTTCCCTGTATTCAACCACATTATTAGTAGCAAT
Source organism: Pseudotsuga menziesii (assembly GCA_001517045.1). Lineage (NCBI taxonomy): Eukaryota > Viridiplantae > Streptophyta > Pinopsida > Pinales > Pinaceae > Pseudotsuga > Pseudotsuga menziesii. The sequence goes on along the minus strand of LPNX011178523.1, from coordinate 54,149 downwards.
ACCTAAGTAAACGCCACCAAAGGCAACTAGTTGTCCTGAGGGTGAATAAATAACCCATGTAGTTGAAGCCGAGTTACAAGTATGGCAGCTAGTGCCATCCGCAAAACCTATGAACTAGTCAGCTAACATCTGAAACAACCAACATACTATATAAGAAACACTAACCAACTAACTATTGTACATAAAAAAAATACAATAAAAAATACAAGAACAAGCACCATGCCTAAGCCTAGTACTTATTTAGGTAGAGCCCATTCCTAGGATCGAGAAACTTATTTCCATCATAATCAGTCAATTCACATTTTCCCTTTTTCAAGACCTTTGACACAACATAGGGACCTAACCACATAGACTTGAATTTTCCTGCCCCCAAGGGTTGCTTATCTTGATCCTAGAGAAACACAAGTTCACCTTCAGAAAAAAATATTGGCTTAACTTATTTTTCATATTGGTTCTTTACCCTATTATTGTGAGCCTCGTTTGCTATCAACACATATCTGCATCGTTCATCCATATTTTCTAGGTGAAGAAAACATTCTTCTAATCTTGTAGTGTCAGGAAGTACATGAATAAATATCTTAAGAGATGGAATTTCACATTCGACCGGTGTGACTGCTTCCACCCCATGAACAAGATGGAAAGGTGAAAAACCTGTAGCAATATTGATATTAGTCTTGTACGCTCAAAGTGCAGGATATAGAATGATGTGCCAATTTGACCAGCATGTGTTAATGGTATGCTTTAGAATGGTTTTGAAGGTTTTGTTAATTGCCTCTACTTGTCCATTCGCTTGAGGGTAGAAGGAAGATGAGTGATCTTTCTTAAACCCTAGCATAGTAGTTAGCTTAGTCATCATACTATTCAGAAAGTGACTTCCATGGTCAGTGTTGGCTACTTTTCCTCACTCTCGCAACCCAGGATCAAGAAACCCACAAGACCAACAAAACACCCAAAGATATCGGCTTGAAAGAGAAAGCTTAGTCAGCAACACCCATGAAACAGGAACAATATCACCCAAGATATTTTAATGGTAAAATTTCAGGACCATGCTTTTGTAGTTAGAGAGGGATTACAGTCCATTGGTGCACAACCAAGGTGCTCAATAGAGTCAAAAGGTTGGAGTCTTTTTACTAACTTGACTGTCATGCAACAATGCAACACAACCAACGTGCGGCATATACTTTCCCTTAACAAATTATCAACAAAATAACTTGGAACGATATAAAATACTATCAAGGTTATTGCACATTCTATCCGTCTTAGTCTGCGATAGTAGTGCACTTGTGCGACGCTGTTTATTCCTTAACAATAAATGACAATGGCGTGACTGTACTACAACTTAACAATAAATGAGCATGAAATACTACCCAATGCTTCAACGATGCTTTAGTCATTCATTCATTCAACTGCTTTTATCAATATTGTGATATTCACTTAAGCAATAAACAAAAATAATACAAAATAACTCACAAATATTCAACAAGCACATTCATTCGACACAAGATGTAACATGGAAACCCAACAGAGAAAAACCACAAAGCTGATCTTCATCTGGCATGAGAAATATATGGCACCTTTTAGTCTGTGACTTGACTGTAGACTGTTTGAGATATGTCTTTTAGCTCAGAATATTTCTTGCTCTCATGCTCTCTGTTTTATTACTCTTTTCTTCTAACTACTCCTACTAATCCATACATAGTCTGGATCGACTCTTCTACTCTAATATCTATGCATTGAGCTACATAATGACTCCTTCTATTCAACAACCCTTCTGCAAAATGGGTTCCATGGATCAATAAATTTCTATAATACTACTATCATACTTCCTTCTGATCTCTTCAATTATTTTCTAACCCTTATACAAAATGGGTTCCTCCTATTTATAACTTCTACAAGACCACGCAAGGTCGAATCCATACAATGTGTTTGTTACAGGTAATTATCGGCCATAACATATGATTACAAACTGACATACCGGCTGACACAAGGCGTTATTGGCCTGAGTTACAAATATTCCTTCATACGTGCATCGTTCACCAACTTGCACTGAATTTAGTATCCACGATATTCTTGACTCATTGATTTCTATCCATTTCTTTTCTGCATGCCAAAAGATTCTCTTTTCCTTCATCGCATTCCTCCTCATCACAACTTCCTCTTCACTTCTCTTTCTTTCCTTCCTTTGCCTCTTCCTTCTTATCACTCACCTGTTTTACCTTCCTGTGCCTGCATTTGTATTTCTTCCTTGTGCTCTTTCCTAGCCCAAAAGGACCCCAACACTCACATCTGGCTCATCCCGAGCCACTAAGAAAATATTTGGTTCTGGCACTGGTTGCGCCACGGTACCGGCCTTATCCTAAAATTATTTGAGAATTCCTTGTACCTGGACAACTTCTTCTTGTACCTCCTCCACTTGCTTCTCTAATTTCTTGACATGGTCGTAACTGATATGTTCCGATGGTACATCTTCCATCAAATGAATTATATGCTGGACCTTCTACTATACAGGCTAAAGGAGCCCTGTAACTTGTTCTTCCTCTTATTGGTGTCTTGTAACTTCTTCATTTCTGCTTTGCTCCTTATTGTGCAAAGTTTTTACTTCCTGCTGTAGTTGTTTCAACTTGACCACCTTAGCGAGCTTTTCCTTGATTGTAAACTTTTTCATGTATTTCTTAACCGCTGTTATTTTCATCTCATCCTAGTGCGTGCCCTCTGTGAATTTTGTCACTATTTCATTTTCTAGGAGAAATTCCCAAGTCGCAGAAACTGTGTCGATTGCTTTAGTACAAAGATTTTCTACTTCCTTAATTTGATCAGCATCTTCAAATGTTGTTTTCCTACATTCTTCTAGGACCTCAGGGGGCGTGCTTGGTCTTTGTTGCGCTTTAAACTCTTCCACCTGTTTTCTTAGTTCCTATGCAATTTTAGATAGTCAAGCTGCCTTCGTGGCTGCATCTATTTCTTGTTGGTCTTCTTCTGCAGGGAACTCTATGACTATGCTGCTTATGGATTCATCCAATGCAAGCCTACTTTCTTCATGCGCCTTAATTTCCTATTCCTTCTCCCTAAGAAGGGCCTCACACTCTTTCACCTTCCTTGTTGCTTTTTGATCCTGATAAGCAAGAGCATTTTCATGGATTCTTATTTCTGTCGTATTCGCATGCTGAATAACATATAATTTGGCCATTTCAATCTTGGAAAAATGTATCGATAGTGTCCCCAACTCATGGGAAACATCATCAAACTCTTGTGTCCAATGCTTGTGCTTGGATCTCTATATTGAGCGGTGACAATATAAGTGGTGTTTCTAATACATCACGGGGATCAACGTAATATGTTTCGGCTTTGAATGTACTCTTTACCTCATTAATGGCTTCAGTGAGCTTATTGACATGCGTCATGATTTTGTTGGTTAATCAAATCTACTGTTTACTGATGCCCTTAAAAATATTCTTTGCTACTTTTACGACTACGTCTACAAGCAGGCCAATGTATTCCTCAACTAATTTGACTATATTAGCTGTTTTATCAACTTTGTGCTTCTTGTGCTATGGCTCATGATGCTCCTTGTCCTATTTTGTCTTTTTGGTCTGCACATCCTCATGAGTCGACATGTCCTCTAAATCATTTTTATTAGAGTTGTCATCACTTTCATAATATTCTTCATTTGACTCGTCTTCCTGGTTGTCTTGCGCATATTCCACACCATTAGCTTGGTCCATCTCTTCTTCGATGAGAATGCACCATTCTTCAGGTCAGTCCTGGATGACCGCTTCCACATCTTGGTCAGTAATCAAGAAATGCATTCGCTATGCTTGTTTCATTGGGTCCTTCCGCAGCTCTAGGATGATATTGTGGACACCTTCCTGGAAGGTTATGAAAGGCACATACCTTTGGATTGTCGCAGAGAGCAATCTATGTTGGTGTCACACTACTTCTCTTTGTTCCTCCACATGCAGAAAAAAGTCTATGTTGTTATCTTTCTGTTGGATCTTATCTTCCTTGTGTTCCCATAGGTTCTGATATTTCATGCCTTGACAAAATACTAGGACATCCGACGATTGGTAATATGGTGGGTCGGACCAAACTACAAAAGAAATTAAAATCAGCAACCAGCAGTAGTGGTGTTTTGTCTTACTTTCTTTTTGCACTTGTGTTGCATCTTCTACAAGCTCGTTCAGTAGAAACTAGGACTAATTGATTGCCATGCCTTCAGCGCATAGTTTCGCTAGTTCTACTTTCCCCACAGTACATTCAGTGGGTCACATCTTGTGCAACAGCTTGCAATATAATATTTTTGTGGTGAACCTCACTGTATTGTCAGTTATGGAGGAAATCAAGAATCCTCTATTTGCACGTGCAAGGTCATACTTTTCCTTCATCTTGGTCATATCCCTATCCTTGCGCAGATATAGTGTAGGGTCGAGTCCTGACCATGGGAGACCTGTGATTGATGCAATCAACTCAACATCAATAGGATATGGCCTATCGAGCCACAAAAAGCCTCTATAGAAGCAGAACAGGACCTGTCGCACATATTTTCTCACTTATTTACTTCAGCCAAAATGTGCTATAAGCAACAAATTGACTAGGCCCATGCATTCTACACATCAAGCCCACTCCATTGGCACTACAAATTGTGGCACAGGTAGTATGACTGGAAGAGTGACCATGTACTTGTTTCTTTCCAGATCCTCCTACTTGCGGGTATCATTATATTCAAATTTGAGTCTCACCAAATTCAAAATGATGTTCATTAACAATGACACTCTAGCAGGGATCTAGGGTGAAACCAAAGTGGAGCGTGCTCACGCCGGGAACTTTATTTTGGGGAGCCTCTGGTCTCCTTGGTCGAACGCATGGTGGTAGCAGGTTACATTCCTCTACAATGGAATTTGTTTCTCTTCTCGATGGAGAGACTAGTGTATCTGTGGTGGACTTATGCTTCATTTCTGCTCTTATTGTTATTTGCATACTCCTGTCGCAGACGCGCAACAGAACAATTTCCTTTTCTCATTTTATTTTATCTCTTTTATTTTTTTTTATTTTTTTTCTTTTTTACTCTCTTTCTTACCCAGCCATGTTGCATCCATCATGGTAAGGTTTCAGGAAGCTTCCAATTATCATTCCTACGACTGGTGTTCCATCCATCTTATGTAACTTTACTGTACCGACCTCAGTGATGTGCGCGATCACATATGGCCCTAGCCAATGCGTCTTCAATTTTCCTAGATGCTTCAAAAATTTGTCATCGTACAGCAAAAAAATTCCTCCAACTTTGAAATGCTTGGTTTTAATATGGCGATCATGCCATGATTTCTACCTTTTTTTTCTATGTTTTGACGAAATCCTATGACAAAGCATTCTTCCTCCATTTGAACGAGCTGCGACAGTATTTGCTTGACAGCATCAATGTTAGTCATTTCCATCAGCACAATGATTCTTAGGCTTGACATAATATATTCCATCAACACAATAACTTCTTTTCCATACACTAGTCTAAATGGAGTGTGTCCTCTTAATCTCTTGCAAGTTGTGCAGTATGCCCATAGAACAGCTGAAAATTTCTGATCCCAATCATCTTTGCGTGCATCGCATACTTTGGTTAATGCATTTTCTAGAATTTGGTTGAATGATTCAATTGTTCCATTCACCCGAGCATGATAATGTGTCATTTTCTTATGATAAATCTAGACTTCTGCAATAAGCTCATCAATCAACTTGTTAACAAAATGCATACCTTGATCACTTACAATAATTTTCGGGAAGCCAAATCTTGTCACCACATTTTCAAAAAGGAACTTTGGAGTAGTCGCAACAGTGTAGTCTTTAACAAGAATTGCTTCAACCCATCTAGTTAAGTAGTCCATCGCTGTGATAATGTAGCATGTGGCATTCCATTTTCCTGGTGGATTGATAGGACCAAGGAAACCAACGAACCATTTATCAAATGTTTGTAGGATTATCTGCAGCACTGATGGAATTTCATCATGTCTCGACGGTTTTCATGTTCTCTGGAAAGCATCACAGAATCAAAAAAATATCTTAGTATCCAGATGTAGGGTTGGCCACCATAATATAGCTTGCAATATCTTATGCATTGTTTCCTTTCCAGTGTAGTGTCCTCCTGCAACACTAGCATGTGCTTCACTCATCATCCAATGTCTCTATTGATCGAAAACACACTGACACAATATTTCATAGGCCCATCTTATATAGTTGTCCATCGATCAACGTAAAATCAATGGCCTTGATGACCAACAGTTTCTTCTACATAGTGGTGAACACTTCATGCGCATAACCTACACTTAAGAGGTGAATGATAGCCTCAAATTTTTTATCAACCATGATGACCGCAAATAATTATGTGGCAGGAAAGTTATCCTCCAGGTTGGTTGGTTCTTCACCAATTTCTATCCTCGACAAGTGATCATGCCCCACATTTAGTCGAACAGGTTTAACAATGACTTCAAAATCAAATTCTTGAAACAGGAGGAGCCATTGACAAATATCCCCCCAAACATTGGCTTGTTGAATAGGTATTTTAATGCCGAATGATCAATTTACATCTTAAAATGTCCACCCAACAAATAGTGTTGGAACTTCTGCAGCGCATATACCATGGTGAGTCCTTCTCTTTCTGTCATAGTGCATTTTTTTTCTGCCGTCGACAATTTTCAGTTGGTAAAAGAAATAGGGCAATCAAACACACGCTCACTCGGTTGCATCAAGACTATGTCGAGCGTGAAGGACGATGCATCTACATGAACATGGAACTGCTTTTTCCTGTTGATTGCATGGGCAGACCTGGGTTTACTATAATTAATCAACAACACCCCTAACTCACTGGCCCTTTCGGCGACAGACCGCGAAGCGATCTGAAGTCTCACCCGAAGTGAATCTAATGGGTTGGCCAAGAATCAAGTGTCTTGGACCAGGTTCTGCGCATCCTACTTTTCTTCTCTTACTCCTGTGATTCACAAGGTCAGCTATCTCTGCGCATCGCACGTCCTCGTCTACTCGCAGCACTTTTAGCCGTGTGATTCTTACCCACGTGCAAGTCGTACGGTTTCTTCCCTCGTCACACAACTTCCACTTACTCACAATATCTCCTACCTTATCGCATCTCTGCGCACCGCAGGACACCCAACCTCTCCTCAACGCTAATCCCTCAGCTCGCAGTATCGCGCACCGCAGCTCCTCTGCCGGTGCGATATCGCCTCCCTGCGATATCTTACCACTACGACTTTGCACTCTTAGCGTTGAATGTGCCGATGTGCGAAACTCTACTTCCTAGAAGTTCTATTGTGATTAAATGGTCATTAGAAACAGATGTAAAGGACTCTTTAAGCAGCTTACTAAAATACTTCAACTTATCTCTATCTTCCTGCCTTACCGTGAATCGAACAATACATACATTCACTTACTGCAACTAACATTACATGCATAATAACCAGTAACGATAAGCAAATACAAACACATTCATGCAACACATAACACGCAGATTTAACGTGGTTCACCCCCTGGATGCGAGCTACGTCCACCAAACTGTGATTCTATTATATATCTTGAGGGAAGTTAGCACAGTCTGTTGCACTGCATATGCAGCACGAGATCTCTTCCAGATATCTGGCCTATTTCTATCTCTATATTTCCTTTCTTTCAATATGTCCTTCCCTCTCTTCTCTCTCTGTGGATGGTTACATACAGACTCAAATGACTCACAGACAAGCTAGGTGTCTGGATCGTTACAACACAGTCTGTCTGACTAACTCCTGAGTCTACAAAAATAATCAACTGACCAACTAACGACTCAATCCTATGAATCAACCAACCAACCCACCAACCCTTTACAATACAAAATACAAGCTTTTATAGGCGGCCCGAAGGTCTCGCCATTACAACACTGTGGGCCTGTCCCAACAGTAACCCAAACCCTAATTAGTGACAGTCGGTCCTCTCTGTCCTTGAGGTAGCCGCTTCCCATCACACCACAGCTCTCTGCAGTCTTCCATGCTTCCTGGCACTGACCATGGGTACTATGCACCGCTTCTCTCTTCTGTCCTTCGCCTTCAATGCTTGAGCCTCATTGCTCCTTCTTCTTTAGGAGGGTCGCTGAGCCCTCCTGTCTTCCACCGCTGCCTTCAATGCAGTGGTTGAGCTTTCTTCTCTCGACCGCTCAGGTACCGTTTCCTTCTTGACTTTTCTATCCCAAAAGTCATGGTTTCCGGCTCTGCTCTCCAGCTGGAAACGTGCTACGGTGTCGTAGCTCTACCCTGTCTTCTTTCTGCCAAAACTTATATCTTTCCTCCAAAACTAGCAGCTTCTTCTAGCCACCTGTCCCCTAAAACTTACTTGTGGCTCGTCCTCGAGCCACCTGCAACAGGCTTCTCCTGCTACAACTTATCCTTCGCCTCTTGCGAAGTCTTCTGCAAATTCTTCCGAAGTCCTTCGACTTCAGTCTTCACTACCTCGACACGTTCTCTTGGAATTTCGGTCACTTAGCTCGTTGGGCTCTCCTATCCTTTCTGCCCATAGTCCCGGTTTCGCTCTCTTCGTTCTTTCTTCTGCATGAGCGCTCTAGTGTTTGAGAAGTGTTCCACAGATATCCTTTCCTTTTTATCTGGGTTAGAACTTTTATCACAAGGAAAATCTGTATCTTCCAGCCTTCTCAAACCTTTCCTTCCATCTAGAGCCTCGTGGACGGAGAAGAAGCAACCCATGAACTCCGCTCCGAGAACAAGCCTTTGTCCTCGTTCTGGAAGTCTCCCCTCCGCTGGGTTTGCAGTCTTCTTCCACTTCTCTTCTCTTCAAAGTGGTCCAGATCCACATGCTACCGCCGACCCTCAGGTTTCTGTTTCAGTACCTTCACCATGTTTCGTTCTTTTCTTAGCTGATCAGATAGGTCAGTGACCTTCTCCCGTTGATTTCTTTTTCTCATTTTCACCTTCCTTCTGGCGGGAGATTTCTTCTCATCACTCTTCTGCTCTGCTTTCTTATCTTCAGTGATCAGCTCGGCGTTCTTCTTCTCCTTAGCAGAGACTTTAGTGACAACTTCTACTTCTGGTGCTTGACTCTTCATCCTTAGCGGCTGTCTAACTTGTGCTGTACTTAATTTCACAACCCTGGGCGACGTCGTCATGGCGGATCTACGGTCACTAGGACCAGGGTCAAAACGTCTCAACATGCCTTCTAGAGGTTCGCTTTTAGTCAGAATCCGCTTGGCTCAATACTCTGGGTGTGTAGTGGCTTCGAAATCTGGAAGTCACTGTACTCTGCAACTTAATTGGCTCTGCACAGGGGACACTTAGCACTGCCTTGCATGGCTCTCGAGATTTGGCAACTGTACCCTTCCTACTTGAAGGATGACTGCTTTTATGCGGAAGGCATACTACCGGACACAACGGTCCTCCTGGTTCACACCCGCTGGTCATCATAATTACTTGGACGAGACCCTACCAGTCATTCTGATCTGTCATAATTGCTGAGATTTGATCATGTGTCCCTCAAAGCATGCATATCCAGGCATCGGTGTCGTCGGGGATTTAC
>LPNX011178523.1:32118-44301 GCA_001517045.1 Pseudotsuga menziesii | reverse complement strand
CATTGATCCATGTGGGAAAAAGCTCCCCGTTCAGCTGGCTGAGCTGAACGGCACCTCCTTCTGTGACTTGTTGGATCTGGTATGGCCCCAGCCAATGTGTCTTGAACTTCCCTAGGAACTTGATGAATTTGCTGTCATAGAGGAGCACCAGGTATCCGGTCTGGAAAGTCTTATTCTTAATGTGTCTATCATGCCAAGCTTTTTCTCGGGCCTTCTGCACTCTCTGATGGAATCCAGTGATGAACCTGTCTTCTTCTAAGGCGAGCAGCTGTGCTAACCTTGCTTCGACTGTGTCTGTATCAGTCATCTCGGTAATTTGAGTGATTCTTAAGCTGGGAATAATATACTCCATAGGCATAATAGCCTCCTGTCCATATACTAAGCTGAAAGGTGTGTGTCCCGTAAGTTTCTTGCATGTGGTTCTATATGCCCATAAGACAACGTTAACTCTGAGGTCCCAATCATTCCTCTAGCTATTACAGATCTTAGTGAGAGCATTTTCTAAAATATTATTGAAGGCCTCCACTGTACCATTAGCCTGCGGGTGGTAGGGAGTGCTCTTATGGTGTTGGATCTGGAATTCTTCTGTTAATGCCTCAATAGTGCTGTTCAAGAAATGTGTACCTTGGTCACTCATCAAAATTACTGGGCATCCAAACCTGCTGATGATGTTTTCAAAAAGGAACTGTGCAGCTGTAGCAGCATCACAATTTCTTACTGCCTTGGCCTCTGCCCATCTGGTGAGGTATTCTGTTCCATTGATAATGTATCTCGCACCAGTGCGCTTTCCTGGTGGGTTGATAGGACCCACGAAATCTATAGCCCATTTTTCGAATGCGTGCAACGTGACCTATGGTCGCAGCGGCATTTCATCGCGTCGCGAGGGTTTTCCTACCCTTTGGCAGATATCACAGCATCTGCATAAGTCCTTAGTGTCTTTATGTAGTGTAGGCCACCATAATCCTGCCTCTAGGATTTTCTGCGCAGTTGGTTTTCCAGTGAAATGACCTCCTGCGGTTCCTGAATGAGCCTCTTTGATAATAGTGTCTTTCTCGTGCGGCATCACGCATCTGCGCAGAACTTCATACGGACCTAACTTGTATAGGCATCCTGCAATGAGGGTGAAGTCTGCTACCTTAACAACCAACTGCTTCTTTTGCTTCTTAGTAAACTCATCAAGTGCTACTCCTGTGGTGAGGAATTGAATAATGTCGGTGTAGTACTCATCTGCAATCTGTCCAATTATTTCATCATTCCAGTAGTCTCCAATAGAGGCAAACTTAGGTTCTGTGTCTGTGCCAATATTGATCTTTTTAATCTTGATGGGCTCGGTGATCGTTGGAATCTCTAGCTGTGGTCCCTCCACTTTGCGAGTGCCTTCTGATTCAGGAATGTTGGTGTTGAGAGGATCCTCATCCGCCTCCTCTGATTCTGATGTAAAATTATAGCATTCCAACGCCGCTTCTAGCTGGATAGTCCACTCAGGTTGGATTGGTACTGAGATGGTGCGATCCTCAAAAATATTTGTCTTGATTATATCTAGGGCCTGGGCAACACTTGGATGTTCTGACTCAAATGCAAAGGTGAGTAGGAAGCTGTCTGTCATAAGCGGCCATGTGGTTGTTCCTTTGCGCAGCTCAGTCTCTGTATACCAATTCCTTGGAACTGTGTCCAATGTGTGGATGAATCTGTGAACCCATTCCTCCTCTGGAATGTCCGACCAGTTCTGTTCACATGTCTGAATGTGTACCCTGGGGTCAGTTTCTCCTGTGTACTTGTGCTGAACATACCTTCTGTCGTCAGAAAATCTAATCGCCATTAGTATTTTGATATTATCCCATGATGCGATACTCTCTTTATGCGCATACCACCATCTTGCAGGTGTGGCTCGAACTGCAAGGTCCATAGCTGCGATTCTCTGCTCAGGAGGAATTTGTTGCTCAAATTGTTCAAGAAAATCCTGGATATCCGTTAGACCATGATATGATGGGGTCTCAGTGATCTCGGCGCCAATCCATCGCAGTGACTTACTTATAAATGCACATCTGCGCGATGAGACTTCGTAAAGTCTGTTCTGCCAGTTTTCTATACCAACATCCGAATCCGATGCGCATGAGCTGTCGCATCACCAGCTAATATGCCCTTCTGCAGTGGGATTGATATAGTCATTCTGGTTTGCTATCATCTGGTAGAGACTCTCCATATTATGTGCCTCTTCCTCTGCTCGGATAGGTTTGATATATCTAGGTTCTTGGTAAGGATCCAACGGTGCGATGACCCGGATCTGCGCATCCTCAAAGGTCATTTGTTTTTTCTTTAAGTCAATGACAGCTTTGCTTCCAATTGCCCAATCAATACTTAATAGTGCTGGATATGGTCGACTGTCACCAATGATTTCTATAACCTCAAAGTCGACGAAAGTACAAACTCCGTCAATATCAACTGGCACCTGCGATAGTCGACCCAATGGTGATACTTGCTGCTGATTAGCTAATCTCAGGTGGATAGGTGATAGGGCTAACTGAGGACTACCCATCTGTTCCCATGTCTGCTTGGTTATAACATTCACCTCTGATCCTAGGTCTAAGACAACCTCATCCATTTCAAACTCACCGATCTGGGCTGTGAATTTTATCTCTCTTCCTGTCCTTGCATGTCTTGTAATATTATGGACAGTGTGGTGTGCACTGCCCAAGAGAGAGGGTTACTGACATTGATCTATCATACGCTGTAGCTCACCAACAGCTTTATCATTTCTCAGGAGTTTCAAGCAGCTGTGCAGGAAGGCTTGTACACTTCCCGTCGATTCATCCTCGTCACATCTTCCCAATGTGGTAGCCTGCTGTGCCTACTTAGGGCTATCGCTACAAGGTACTTGCTGTGGTACGCCCCTAGACGACGGTACCTGCGCTCCTGATAGTGTAGGTTCATCAAAGGAAGCCTTAGCTTCATGAAAGGTCTCTTTATTCTTTTGTAGGTCGAGTGATGTTGCTTTAGTAGGAGCTCTGTGCACCCACTCCTGACTTGTGTTCTTTCCAGTCTCCTGCGATGTGCCACTGGTGGAAGCACCGCTCCGAGTCACAATGTTGACTCTTGGTTCTGGTTCTGCCTTCTCAGCAACGATAAGTTGGATGTTCTGGTGTGCGGCTGGTTTAGGGTCTTTGATCTTAGCTATCAATATGGGACACTCTTCTATAGTATGATCATAATATTTGCAGTAGTTACAAGTAGTAGTGGCGTTCTAGCAGTCCCTAGCATAGTGTCCTACAATTCCACAATTATAACAAGTGACTGGTCCACGAACTTGGCCAAAACCTCCTCCTCGACCAAAGCCTTCTCCGTGTGCGAAGCCTCCTCCACAGCCTCGTCCTCTGAATCCTCGTCCATGGCCTCCATAAGCCTGATCCGGCTGTGGTCCTATTGCTGGACCCTGTGTGTCTGCTTGGACTCTGTACACATCATGTTTCCTCTCTGACATGAGATCATAAGCTCGACAGTCCTGTTGATCATGCCCAACGGATTTACAGAAGATGCAATATAGGTTTTTAGGTGTTTGTACATACTTCTGGAGCAAGGGGCATTGCTGAGGTGGATGACCTTGTGTTCTACATATTTCACACCATGGCCCTTGTGTTCGTGGTAAGGGGTTAGGAGCCCCTGATGCTAAATATTCTGTAAAGACTGGACAGTTGTCTTTACTGTGGCCCTGTGCTCTGCACTTTATGCACCATATTTCTTGCATAACCTCTTTCCCTTTTTTAAGTTCGTGTATTTGTAGTGTGAGGTTGGTCAACTGGGTCTGTAGATTTGTCATGCCTGTACTGGTTTCTGCTAAAGGTGAAGCCTCTAGTTTCATTGCCATCTCCAGTGCTTCATCTTGAGTAGTGAGTTTCTGCTGCATTAGTGGCATTCTGATATGAGGGAGCAGCGCTGCAATAAACCATTCCTTATGCTGCTCCGGTGCAAACTCAAAACTTACTTGGTCTATAAGAGCTTTGAATTTCTGGTCAAAGTCCCATACTGACTCTGATGGTAGCTGTTTAATATCCTTAAGCTCTGTAATGCACTGAGACTCAGAATTAGGTTTCTTAAACTCTTTGATCATGGCGTTCTTGACCTGGGTAAGTGTCTTGGGTAATGTAGTATACTTTATGTACCATGTCAAGGCTCTGTCTCTGAGTGTGGTGACCAACTGTACAAGTTTAAGGTTATCATCGTTGATTGTTTTAATGGTCCACATAGCTTCGCATAGGAACCAATGCTGTTCTGGGTCTTCTGCTCCTGTACCTTTAAAAATAGGTAGCTTCATGTCGTCTCCCATTCTATTTCTCTATGGTGGGTTATGACTAACTGGGGTACTACCACTCAGTGGTGTAGGTGAAGGTGCTGTAGCGGGAGTAGGTACTGACTGTGAGCTACTAGATGGAGTACCTACGGGGTTATTCTGAGTCCCTGTCTGTTTATGTGGAGTATAGGGGTGGTAAGGGATACCCCCCTCTGGTTCTTCTGTGGTGCTAGGGCTCTGTTGTCTAATATTGTCTGAACTGTCTTCAAATACAGGAGAACTAAAATCTACTTTATACTTCTTTCCACTACGTGTTCGTCCAATGTCATCAAAATCACTTTCAAATTCTTGTGACATTACTAGCTTTACTTATTCATCTGAGACTAGATCCATTGTTCCTTTTTCATATAGTAGCATCTTAAGGGACAAGTTTAGAGATCTTAGGTACTTACCATGGTATCCTCTGAATAAGTATCATTCAGTTGCGCTGAATCTCTTTCTCTGGTCAACTGCAAACTCTGTAACGTAGCCTTCTAGCACACTGGTAAGCCAGAAGTCCACTGCTCTCGTAATCGGATTGTCAAGGTTCTACACAGTCTGAATCAGCTCCAGTGTCCAGACAATGTTTCTTTTCTTCTTGAATGTGTTCCTATCTATCAACTTGGATAACCAGTCGAAAAGCTCGTTTCCGTAGGTTGTAAAAAATATAGCGTGTATGTCTGAAGCGATATGCTTTTCTAACCAGGCCTCTATGCTTAGTCTTGGACTCCTATTCTCTTTCTTGGCGAACTCCCTTAAGTCTAAATCCAGCCACTGGTGAAACTCTTCTCTCGTAGGATGCCAACAGAACATTGACTCCCATTCGTTTAAACCGGCAACGGAACCATTTGTTGATGGCATGGGCAGACCCGGGTTTACTATAATTAATCAACAACACCCCTAACTCACTGGCCCTTTCGGCGACAGACCGTGAAGCGATTTGAAGTCTCACCCGAAGTGAATCTAATGGGTTGGCCAAGAATCAAGTGTCTTGGACTAGGTTCTGCGCATCCTACTTTTCTTCTCTTACTCCTGTGATTCATAAGGTCAGCTATCTCTGTGCATCGCACGTCCTCGTCTACTCGCAGCACTTTTAGCCGTGTGATTATTACCCACGTGCAAGTCGCACGGTTTCTTCCCTCGTTGCACAACTTCCACTTACTCACAATATCTCCTACCTTATCGCATCTCTGCACACTGTAGGACACCCAACCTCTCCTCAACGCTAAGCCCTCAGCTCGCAGTATCGCACACCGCAGCTGCTCTGCCGATGCGATATCGCCTCCCTGCGATATCTTACCACTACGACTTTGCACTCTTAGCATTGACTGTGCCGATGTGTGAAAATATACTTCCCATAAGTTCTATTGTGATTAAATGGTCATTAGAAATAGACGTAAAGGAGTCTTTAAGCATCTTACTAAAATACTTCAACTTATCTCTATCTTCCTGCCTTACCGTGAATCGAACAATACATACATTCACTTACTGCAACTAACATTACATGCATAATAACCGGTAACGATAAGCAAATACAAACACATTCATGCAACACATAACACGTAGATTTAACGTGGTTCACCCCCTGGATGGGAGCTACGTCCACCAAACTGTGCTTCTATTATATATCTTGAGGGAAGTTAGCACAGTCTATTGCACTGCATATGCAGCGCGAGATCTCTTCCAGATCTCTGGCCTATTTCTATCTCTATATTGCCTTTCTTTCAATATATCCTTCCCTCTCTTCTCTCTCTGTGGATGGTTACATACAGACTCAAATGAATCACAGACAAGCTAGGTGTCTGGATCATTACAACACAGTCTGTCTGACTGACTCCTGAGTCTACAAAAATAATCAACTGACCAACTAACGACTCAATCCTATGAATCAACCAACCAACCCACCAACCCTTTACAATACAAAATACAAGCTTTTATAGGCGGCCCGAAGGTCTCGCCATTACAACACTGTGGGCCTGTCCCAACAGTAACCCAAACCCTAATTAGTGACAGTCGGTCCTCTCTGTCCTTGAGGTAGCCGCTTCCCGTCACACCACATCTCTATGCAGTCTTCCATGCTTCCCGGCACTGACCATGGGTACTATGTACCGCTTCTCTCTTCTGTCCTTCGCCTTCAATGCTTGAGCCTCGTTGCTCCTTCTTCTTTATGAGGGTCACTGAGCCCTCCTGTCTTCTGCTGCTGCCTTCAATGCAGTGGTTGAGCTTTCTTCTCTCGGCCGCTCGGGTACCGTTGCCTTCTTGAATTTTCTATCCCAAAAGTCATGGTTTTCAGCTCTGCTCTCCAGCTGGAAACGTGCTACGACATCGTAGCTCTTCCCTGTCTTCTTTCCGCCAAAACTTATATCTTTCCGCCAAAACATATATCTTTCCGCCAAAACTAGCAGCTTCTTCTGTAGCTGCGGGACCCTGCTCCAACACTTCCATTTGGGAAAAATGAATATCTGTGCGGTGGCCATCTTTTTCTTTAACTTGTCTAAACTTTCCTGACAAGATTCTTTCCACTGAAACTTTGCATATTTTTTCAAAAGTTTCTCCACAGGTGTAGTTATCTCTGCATATCCTCTGATAAATTTTCTATAGTAGCATGTGTGTCCTATCACTGATTTGATTTGCGTGACTGATGTAGGGGGTGGAAAGTCAAGGATAATCACAAATTTCATGGGGTCGACCAAAATTCCGCCGCGAAACACAACATGTCCTAACAATACACCAAATGGTGTGCAAAAAATACATTTCTTTAAATTTAACACGATATGATACTCGCGACAATGATCCAACATCATGCACAAACTATCGATATGGTCTCTTACTATACCAAACATAGTCCAATCATCAAAGTAGACTTCAATAAATTTATTTATGAAATCTTTAAAAGCAGAAACTACTATTCTAGAAAAAATAACAGCAGCATTCTTGAGTCCAAAGGGCATTACCATATACTGATAGCAACCCCATTCTGTGACGAAGGTCGTTTTGTGTCAATCCTCCTTCTCTATTTTGACTTGGTGATAGCCCTAAAATCCTTCAGTAAATGAATACATCTCCTACTCTCTGACCTTTTCAAGTACTTCATCCATGAATGGTGTTGGGAATGGATCGTGTAGGAATGCATCATTCAACTTTCTCAGGTCAACACATATCTTGACTTTACGTCTTGTCTTCTTATCTTGAATCACTATAGGACTGATCCATTTAATTCCTCCACTGGTTCAATGATTCCCAAGTCAAGCATGCGGTCTAATTCAAATTTCACCTTCTCTTTATACCTTGGATTCAACCTATAAGGTTGCTGCTTAATTGGTTTTGCATTTGGTTTCAGGGCTATTTTCATCTCCCCCACATCTTCTACTAATCCCTTCATCTCTGAGAAGTTTGTAAGGAACATATCCTGAAATTCATGGAGCAAGTCTATTATCTTTGCTATTGTTTCATCATCCCAATAATCTCCTATATTGGTGAACTTGGGATTTTTTGGCGAACCAATGTTAACTTTCTTTATTTTGAGCAACTTGAGGAAATGTTCGCTGGAAATACCACTTCCCTCTACCTCATGTTGTTAGATTTTTATCATTCAAGCTAGCATTATGATCTTAGGATCTTTAACTGAGAGAAAAAAATGCACACCAATAAACAAAAGAGACAAAAGACACAAAGAAATTTTCTCGTGGAAACCATAAAGGAGAAAACCCCGCAAATTTCTTAGAGATAGAATCAGCACCAAAAGTAAAACCCAAAAACATAAAGATGATCTCTTGACAACAGTAGTCTCTCTCTTGTCCCATCCACTTATCTCTCACTCATGCGCCCCAATGAGTGAGTGTGTGTGTGATAAATAGAGAGGCTCACTCTCTATTTATATTCTTTCGTTCACTTAATGTCCACTCCATCATGTCAGCCTAACTTAACAATTACTTTACTAGAGCCAACATCTCTAGGAGAGTTTGATAACCCTAGTGCCCCACAACTTGTGGGGATTTTTCCCCTCTGATCAATAAGGAGGGTTATCCTTAACACAATGGTGGGGACTATTGCCCCGACTTACAATAACTCACCTAGGGCCGACTTATCTAGGATAGTCTAATAACCCTAGGGCCCCACAACTGCGGGGACTTTAACCCTTGAAAAATAGGAGGGTTACCCACAGTGACTTGACATGACTTGTTTACATTATAGAAACTCCCGATTGGAACATCAAGGCATGACATGACTCAATTACATTACAAACACTTCTTGGAATAAACATCAGGGTACAATCCATAAGATATATAAGTGAATACATTCCGAAGTTACAATTACATCAACACTCCCTGTTAACTAGGAAGGTATTCTCTTGACACAATTTATCAGCACAAGTATTCTTCTCTGTATCATCTGGATCATCATCGAGTCCTCATCATCTTCAATTCATCTTCATATTCAAGTCATCTTCATCTGAATCTAGATCATCACTCTATCTGGATCATCACTCGATCTAGATTATCGTCACTCGATCTAGATCATCACTCGATTTGGATCAACATCACTGGATCTGGATCATCACTCGATTTGGATCATCTCTGGTTCTAGAACATCTTTGCTGGATCATCATCACAGGTGCTATCTCTTGATTCTTCTCATCACAGGAATTTCTATAGAACCAGCCCTTTTTAATGCTGGTTGTAGGCCTAGCCTCCATGTAGGTCTTTTCCAGCACTTATATCTGACCCTAAGTCAGAATGGCCTACCCAACACTTACATCTGATCATTGAGGAACCAATCCTATAATCATATTAGAAAGGAATGCCCAGAACTTAGATTTGACCATGTGGGAACACATCCCATAACCCTGTTAGAAAGGCCCAGCACTCACATCTAAAAATGAGAGGAACCAATTCAGTCATCTATGTTAGAAAGGCCCAACACTTACATTCGACCATGCAAGGGACCAATCCTACCTACATGTCAAAAGGGCTCTGCACTTACATATGATCATGTAGGAACCAATCCTACAATCGCCTCATAATGGTTACCCACCGACAACAGAACCATTTGTTGGCTTACTGGGCAGACCTGGGTTTACTGTAATGTACCAACAAAACCCCTAGCTCACTGGCCTTTTCAGCAACAGATTGCAGAACGGCCTGAAGTGATCCTAGATGGGGTGGCTGAAGACTCAGGTGTCCTCAACCAGGTTCTGTAGCATCCTAGGTTTCTCTTGATTCTGGTTAACCAGTGGGATCTCTTTGTGAGATGCTGTTTCTCTCTTCCCAGCTGACTCTACTATGGAACTGACTCTTATCACATCGCGGCTTCTATGACGATGCACACACTTTCTCTTCTACTTGACTCTTTACCTGCAATATCCCACACCGCGGCTCCTTCGACAGTGCGATATCACCTTTCTGTGTTGCGATAGCTTCTATAGTAAGACTTAATAGGACTCTCCAACTCTCAACGTCCAATGGCTTTATTTCTACTTATAATAGCTCAGTTAAACTTCACAAGGGTGTTAAACAACTTCACTTAATCCTCTTTAGTCTATTATGCTTAACATATATTGCGCTCAACTTATTGAACTAAATATATAGGAATCACTTAAGACAGTAACTGTCACTACCATGAATCAAGCACTGATAAACTCATATACAGACTACTTGATACAATCAACTTGCGTTTGCCCTTCTATATTACTATAAACTGAAGGATAGCATACATTCATTCATTAACTGTTAAGGAAAGCTCATGTAACAAGTAACAGATAGCAAATAAGTAAACACAATCACATGAAACAGTCACACAACACACAGATTTTACGTGGTTCACTTCCAGGGGGGGGAAGCTATGTCCACGGGAACTGGTTTTTATATTATGTCCTGAGAGAGTAAACATAGTTCCACTACAACCTATTATGCAGCTCGAAATCTTCTAGGAAACTCCACGCACACAGCCGGGAGCCCTTCTCTTAGATCTCTTCTCTTCCTATATTGCTTTCTTCTTACAATATTTCCTCTCTCTCTCTCTCTTTCTCTCTCTCTCAATCCCTGTGGATTATTACATTCATTCTCAAGGAGCTATCTACTGGTTGTAGTAAGATAATATAGACTTAACAATATAACTAGAGCTCGACTCAAAGAACAACTAACTGACCAACTAGCTAATTGTCTATATGAATGTCTGGCTAGCTAACCTTTCACAATACAAAATACATGTTTAAATAGGTGGCCCGAAGGTCTCACCATGATACAACACTGCGGGCCTTTCCCAACAGTAACCCAAAACCCTAATTGTGACAGTTGGCCTATCTGTACTTTGAACTGCCGCTTCCCGTCACACCATAGCTTTCTGCAGTCTTCCGTGATTTCGGTGCTGAACGCGGGTATGGGTGCCACTTCCTCGGTCACTCCCCTTCTGTCCTTTGTCTTCAATACCTTGGCCCATTACTCCTTTTCCTTTATGAGGGTAGCTAAGCCCTCCTGTCTTCGCTGCTGCCTTAAGTGCAATGGTTGAGCTCTCTCTTCTCGGCCACTTCAGGTACTGTTTCCTTTGACTTTCTTGTCCCAATATAGCAGCTTTTCCTGTAGCTGCGGGGCCCTGCTCCAAGCGACCAATCCTACAATTTCCTCAGAATGGATCTGCACTTACATCTGATCATGTAGGAACCAATCCTACAGTCACATCAGAATGGCCCTCAGTCCCAGACTGAGTATTCCTGGTAACTGACTAGGTGCCTCCTTTCCAAGAATGGCATTCATCTCTTATATCTGATCATGTAGGAACCAATCCTATAGTCACATCAGAATGGCTCAACACTCATATCTAACATGTGAGGAACCAATCCTCTCATCATGACATAATGGATCAACCCTTACATTTGACCATGGAAGGAACCAATCCTCTCACCATGTCAAAATGGCTCATGGACTCATCCCTTCCCTTTGGAGGGAACCTCGATCTGGAGAACACTAAGCTTCTCCCTAAAGTACTCAAACTTCACTCTAGCCAATGGGTTAGTCAACACATCAGCTATCTGTTTGTTCATTGCAACATACTGGAGCTTCACTGCTCCTTTCTACACCATATCCCTGATATAGTGATACTTGATCTCGATATGCTTTGACTTGTCATGGAACACCGGGTTCTATGACAACTTCACACAACTTTGGTTGTCACAATATATACAAGCAGCATCCAACTGGAGATTAAATACATCATATAGTAGCTTCCTTAGCCATACTACTTCACAACTAGTTGAACAAGATGCAACATACTCTGCTTTAGCTGTCCTCAGTGCCACACAGGACTGCTTCCTATTAAACTAAGAGATCACACCTAATCCCATACTGAAGCAACACCCTAAAGTGTCCTATTGATGGCACTTCCTGCCCAATTTGAATCAACATAAACCTCCAGGTTAATATTCTGATTCACCTCATACTTGAGCCCATAATCAACTGTACCCCTCAGGTACCTTAGAATATGCTTTCCAGCAATCAAGTGAGCTTGTATCGGATATGTTAGGAATTGGCTCAAGGTGTTCATAGCAAAGAAAATATCTGGTCTCGTATTCGTCAGGTACATCAAGGATCCAATCATCTGACGATACATCATAGCATCAACCGACTTTGATGAAGCATCACTCAATAGATTCAAGTTCGATACCATAGGTGTGTTCATGGCCTTGCAGTCCATCATCCTGAACCTCTTCAGGATCTCTAATGCATACTTCCATGATCCTGGGAGGCCATTTAAGGTGGCTATCACCACTTCTTCATTCTCCACTTCTTTTTCTACTGCTACAATTTATTCTTTGATTTGAGAGACCCTTGTAAAGTATTACTGTATGGTCTCTACATTCTAGA
>LPNX011178523.1:4468-32082 GCA_001517045.1 Pseudotsuga menziesii | reverse complement strand
GATCCGTGATTGAATCAACAATGATCTTCTTGGCCTTGACCAAGTTCTTCTGGTGTAAGGATTTTAGCCTCATCTCCCTCTGGAACTGGAACCTCTCTACTTGTGTACGTGTCCAATTAATTTTCTTCAGAGAGATCATATACTTCAATGTTTGGAAGTTATCAACTTCACCAAGCTTATGTTATATATCACTTTGAAATGAGAACCTCAAATGAAAATAGCAAAAGCTTAGATCTTACTGATTTGAGGTGTCCGTCCTGGTTACGGAGCTGGCTGTTCTAGGGTTTGTCAGAGAAAACCTAATTTTAAAAACTTGGAATCTTTCACATCTGATTGGATAGAAATATAGACCTCTTCAAGTTGAGCTGTCCAATGTACTCCTTTTCTGAAAACAATGGAGGGAAGCTCCTATAATAGGAAGACCTAGTTTTCCAATTTGTTCTGCAGAAATGCTTGATACTGTTTTCATGATATCTATGAAATTACTAATCTGCTGTTTCTGAAACTTCGTACTGAGGTATCCTAGGTTGTCCTTGTTCCAAAACCATAGGTTTCACCAATTGGAACTTATGATCGTTTTCCCAATGTGACCTGTTTCAGGACTGTTTAGTATAGAGAAGTTGTATGGAATTCCACATGTCACTGTTTCCTCCTCGGGGTCTGAAACATGGACCACATAAATTCGAGTCCGTGCCCTTTTTGGAAAATATTCAGAAATTTCATTTGGATCTTTCTAGTCCGAGAAATAGCAATTCTCCCTAGGTGTCCTTTTTAGGGATGAATCCTGGAAGAGGCTGGAACCCTAACTTGGAGGGATCATATCTCCTAGAATATAGTGAATATGAGGTGGAACTTTAGACATAGTGTACATCAATATTTTATATTCAACCTGTGAAAGTTTTAGCTCCTAATCCTTCTCCAATCCTGAGATATAGCGAATGTACCAATACTTATCATTTTTAGTATTTTAGGGTTTTTCTGGCCCGGGGTCAAACTAGGGTTTGAATTTCCCGGAGTTATACCCAACGAAAAATATCAACCTAGGTCTCTAAACTTCGATTTTAATGCGGAGAGAAATCCTATTCCGGGATCACTAAAAAATTTCTCTTCTGTAAGAAGCCCTAATTTCCTGCACCAAAAACTAAAAATGCTTGGAATCGAATTCACTTCGACAGAAAGATGCGCCCTTCAATGGAGATTCATCCTAGCATACTTTTGCTGATGGATTGTGGAGAGAGACCCAAAAAGTAAGAATCCCTAGATTTTGTAGCTGCACAATGTCTTATTCTCAGGTTAGCTCTGATACCATGTTAGATTTTTATCATTCAAGTTGGCATTATGATCTTAGGATGTTTAACTAAGAGAATAACATGCACAACAATAAACACAAGAGATAAGAGACACAAAGAATTTTCCTCGGGGAAACCATAAAGGAGAAAACCCTACAACTTCCTCAGAGATAGAATTAGCACCAAAAGTAAAACTTGAAAACATAAAGATGATCTCCCGACAACAGTAGTCTCTCTCTTATCCCAACAAGTTCTCTCTCACTCATGCACCCCAATGAGTGTGTGTGTGTGTGATAAATAGAGAGGCTCACTCTCTATTTATATTCTTTCATTCACTTAACGTCCACTCCATCATGCTAGCCTAACTTAAAAATTACTTTACTAGAGCCAACATCTCTAGGAGAGTCTAATAACCCTAGTTACCCAAAAAATTTGGGGACTTTGACCCTCTTATCAACAAGGAGGGTTATCCTTAACACAATGGTGGGGACTATTGCCCCGACTTACAATAAATCAACTAGGGCTGACTTCTATAGGATATTCTAATAACCCTAGGGCCCCACAATTATGGGGAATTTAACCCTTGAACAATAGGAGGGTTACCCACAATGACTTGACATGAATTGTTTACATTATAGAAACTCCCAATCAGAACATCAGGGCATGACATGACTCAATTACATTACAAACAGTTCTCGGAATAAACATCGGGGTACAATACATAAGATATACAAGTGAATACATTTCGAAGTTACAATTACATCAACACGCGTGTACCCTCCAATACTACTTCTGTTAAGGTTGGTAGGATCATCATCTGGTTCTCCAGACAGACTGTAACAAGCCATCCATTGCTGGATGGTTGCGCTCCATTGGTGGGAATTCACCACTTCGATAGGGATTTCAGCAAATATTTTCTCCTTCATTGTTTGTAGTGCAACATCGAATGTCGGATGCTCATCAACAAATGAAAAGGTGTGCATGAATTTTTTAACCACCTCGTCCCAATCCCAATTTCCTTGTCGCAACTCTCGGGATGTATACCAGGTTTTGGGTATCATTTCCAATGTGTGCATGAAATGATGGACCCATTCCCGTCGTGGGTATTCTGCAAATGCCATAGGACAACAATTGAGGTGCTCGAAAAGGTTTGATAACCTTATGTACTTCTGACTTAAAATTGTGACTTCTTTGCTGAATCTAACTTCCAACAATCTTCTGCATTGTGGCCACTCTGATATAGATTGCTTTTGTGTACCCAACCATCTACCAGGAATAACGTTCAGTACATAGTCTAACGTGAACGAGCGTTGTGGTTCTATTACCAGTCCTTCAAACTCACTTAGAAAGGTCACAAGGTTAGGCAAGCACCCATATGTGGGTAACTCTCTTGATTGATTCTCCACCTATTGCATAGACCTTGTAACTCTGGCGTATCTCCTCATAGAGACCTCATGTAGTATGTTTTTATAATTCTCTAATGCCTCTCCTGAATCTGATGTGCATGAGCTAGTACTCCTCTAGCTCAGGTTCCCATTTAGTGTAGGATTGACGTAATCATGTTTTAAGGAACTGATATTATAGATATGGTCCACATAATCACCCTATCCTTCACTGTATACTGATTCGACATATTTTTGTCCCTCTAGTGGATCAATGGGAGAAAGTACCCTCATATTGTCATCCTCGAATGAGAGGATTATTTTCTTAAACTTTATGATGGTTTGATTATCTATTGCCCAATCTATCCTCAGAAATGTGGGATATGGGTTTGTGTTGTCGACAATGTTGATAACTTCAAAATCTGCAAATGTGTGCAACCCTTCAATGTCGATAGGAACTTGACTTAACCTACCAATTGGTAGGACCTTCACCTGATTTCCAAGCCTCAAATGGATAGGGGACCAGTCCAAGCGCGTCTTGCCCATGCTTTCCCAAGTTTGTCATGTCAAAATATTGATGTTCGATCCCAGATCTAGGATAATGCAATCCATATCGTAGTCTCCGATCTGAACAGTCATTATGAACTCGCAACCAGTTTTGTATTTCTTCATTCTAACATGGTTAAATTTTCTTTCAGGTTGCGAGTCTGGGGTTTCTTCTATCAACTCTTGTAATTCTACAATAGAATATTGATTTTGGATGAGCGCTAAGCAACTTGAAAGGAATGTATTGAGCTTACTAACCATGTTGGGATCCTACTTCTGGAATATCTCTTGGAAACTTTCAAGCATCTCCTTGAATTCATGAGGTCGATGGTTGTTGTGAATATGAAAAATCTTGTTGCACGTCCAAGAATACTTACTTCTTCTTTTGAAAATCAAATGATACCTTATTTTGCGCTGTGGGTCACACATGTGGTAGTTCAGGCTGTACATTTTGATCCGCTTCAGTCACAACTGCTCATGTTACAACATCAACACTTGGCTCTCTTGGCTCAGAAACAATCATTTGAACATTCAAGTTAGGATTTGGATTGGGATTTTGTGCGAGGTTAGGACCTCCGATAGTCCAAGCTTGCCACTTGGAAATCAACTTGGGACATTGCTCCACATTATGGTCCCACACTTTGTAATATGAACATGTATTTACAGGTTCCTGGAAATCTCTAGCATAATGGCCCAACTTTCCATAGTTATAGCATACAATTTGACCTCTTTCTCTGCTAAATCCTCCTCCTTTACCTATGAAATTTCCAACCCCCCTACCCTAAGGGTGTTGTTTCTATGATGGATACTAATTCTGTGGGTATTGAGGCTGATATTGTGGGTAATGCATAGGATGGTAATGTGCTTGTGCTTGTTCAACCTGTATCTGCCCGTCATTCTTCTTTAAGTAGGTTTCTACTGTCTTCTCCTTCAAGAGATGATAGGCTCTGTAATCTTTCTCATCATGTCCTATTGACTTGGAAAATTTACAAAAAAGGCTAGCTAGGGAAATTACAATCTTCTACAAGTATAGAAAGTCCTCATTGCGATGTCCTCTAGTCAAGCATATTCTGCACCAGGGTATTCCTTGGGTACTTGGTGGATTAGGCGCACCCGATGAGATATAGTTCATGTACACCAAACAATTATCCTTGTGGTGTCCATCTGTTCGACATCTTGTACACCATAAGTCCTCTTGGAATTATTTTCCCTTCTTGATGTCCTGAAGCTGTACTGTCAGACTAGCAAACTGCGAAAATCTGCATCATCCCTGCGCCACCATCTCCGATCGACAAGTGACTCCTTCTTCATTACTATTTCTAGCGTTTCTGTCTGTGACACAATATTTTGTTGCATGAGTGGCCCTCAGATGTGTGATAGTAGTGCAATATTAAACCACTCTTTGTGTTGTACATCCAAAATTTGGAAACTAAATTTGACCATCAAATTTTTAAACAGTTGATCAATATCCAATATGGATTCCTTCGGTAACTGTTTTATCTCCTTGATCTTGGTGATACACTGTGAATCATATTTAGGTTTTATGAACTCACAAATCATCACGAGTCATATCTCATAAAGGGTCTTCTATGGGTTTCCTGCTGGTACTATGGAAAAATTCATAAACCAGTCCAACGCATGACCCCACAGAGTCATAATCATCAAGGCTTTCGTTATGTCCACATTGTGAACTTTGCGAACCATCCAAACATCTTCGTAGATGAGCCAATGCTGCTCTATACCTTCTTCTCCATTCCCATTGAATGTAGGTAATATAATATCTTCCCTAGCCATTGAGTTGGCATTGGGTATGTTCAATGAATAATTTAATGAAGGTGGACTTCCATGCGCACTAATCGCAACACTACTACTACTAGTATTGACAGTTATTTCAGGAGATGAGGCTCTATACCTTACCTCTGGTGATTCTCCTGGTGTGGTGTAGTTACATTATGATCTTCATGTCTCTGTATATTCTTCTGACTCTTCTGCTCCTTCAGAAAATGGGCTATATTATTCCTCTTCATCACAAGAGCCTTCATCTAGATGCGACTCAAACTTGTAGTCCCTTTCTCCAAATAGACTAGGACTCTGTCTACCTCCTATTGTCTTTCTTCTTTTTCCTGACCAAAATCTTCTTCCACTTCTTAAAAATACTACTTCTAGTTCAGGATCTGTACTTCCTGGGAACATCTCAGCTCACTCTTTCCCATTTTCTATACAGGTCATCCACACCATATCCTTCCTCCTGGATATGCGACTCAACTATTGAACTGCAAAATTCCCTTCTCATAGATGAGAATATTTATCCATGTATTTATAGATAACAAGTACCTCCTTCAGGGTCCTTTGAAATTTTTTTCTTTCAGCCTCACTATATGAGGTTATTGTCTCAACTATAAAATTAGTAATATACCCTTGTAAAACACTATCGCTCCAAAAATCAATAGATATAGATATGGGGTTACTTACACTTGTTATTTTGTGAATCATCTGAGCACTCCACTCGACTGCTTCTCTTCTCTGGAAGTTTATCTACCGAGTCACCAATATTGAACACCACTCATTCATCATAATAGGAAACTATGTAAATATTATTTCATGAATATATGTGTACAGGTACCGGTCCAACCAATTTTCTATTCTTAATCGTGATCTTGCGCTCTCCTCTTGTGCAAATTCTAATGTCTTAGACTCCAACCAATATTTGGTTTCCTTCTTTTTTAGATACCACAACATTTCCCTCTACTCTAATGAATAAGGGTCCCAGAAAAAAAACCATTTGTTGGCTACCTTTGCTCACTCTTGAGACCCAGGTTCAACAAACCCACAAGACCAACAAAACACCCAAATATATCGACTCGATAGAGCAAGCTTAGTCGAAAAAACCTATGACACAGGCACAATATCACCCAAGATATCTTAATGGTAAACTGCCAGAACCATGTTTTCGTAGTCGGTGAGGGATTTTGTCCCCTGGTGCACAACCAAGGTGCTTGATAAAGTCGGAAGGTTGGAGTATTTTTACTAACTCTACGGTGGCACAAACTTTCCCTTAACAACTTATCAGCAAAAGAACTTGAAACAATATAAAATACTGTCAAGGTTACTGCACATTCTATTCGTCTTATTCTACGACAATGAGGCACTTGTGCGACACTATTTATTCCTTAACAATAAATGACCGTGGTGTGACTGTATTACAACTTAACAGTAAATGAGCATTAAATACTACCCAATGCTTCGACTATGCTTTAGTCATTCATTCATTCAATTGATTTTATAAATATTGCGATATTCACTTAAGCAATTTACAACAACAATACAAAATAACCCGCAAATATTCAACAAGCACATTCATTCAAGACAAGATGTAACGTGGAAACCCAACTGGGAAAAACCACAAAGGTGCTCTTCATTTGGCATGAGAAATATATGGCACCTTTCAGTCTGCGACTTGACTGCATACTGTGTGAGATATGTCTTTTAGCTCATATTCTTTCTTGCTCTCATGCTCTTTGTTTTACTACGCTTTTCTTCTAACTACTCCTATTGATATGCACACAGCCTGGATCGAGTCTTCTAATCTACTATCTGCACATTGAGCTTTAGAATAAATCCTACTATTCGACAACCCTTCTGCAAAATGGGTTCTGTAGCTCAACAACCTTCTATAACAATACTATCAGACTTCTCTTTGATCTCTTCAATTCTTTTCTAACCCTTATACAAAACAGGTTCCTCCTATTTATAATTTCTACAATACCAAATAGGGTCAAATACATGCAGTGTGTTTGTTATAGGTCATTATCAACCATAAAAAATGGTTACAAACTGACAGATCGACTGACACAAGTTTTTATCAGCATGATTTAAAAATATTCCTTCATACGTGCGTCGTTCGCCAGCTTGCGTCGGCTTTATCAGCCATGATATTCTTGACCTGTCGCTTTCTATCCATTTCTTTTTTGCACACCAAAAGGTTCTCTTTTCCTTCGTCTCACTCCTCCTTTTCCCAGCTTCCTCTTCACTGTGTTTTCTTTCCTTTCTTTGCCTCTTCCTTCTTGTCACATGGCTATTTTACCATCCCGTGCCTGCGCTTGTATTTCTTCCTTGTGCTCTTTCCTGGCCCAATAGTCAATGACAATATCCTTTGGTACACTGAAACACATAATGATTTGGTTAAAAATGAAGTAAGCTACCATTTCACCATCTGCTTTGAAGGTAGGTATTTCCTCTTCCCACTTTGTGAAGTAATCTACATAGACAATGATGT
Source organism: Pseudotsuga menziesii (assembly GCA_001517045.1). NCBI lineage: Eukaryota > Viridiplantae > Streptophyta > Pinopsida > Pinales > Pinaceae > Pseudotsuga > Pseudotsuga menziesii. Next base: position 24,589 of record LPNX011178523.1, on the reverse strand, counting down.
ATTTGTGCCCCCTAGTAGAAAATAGGTTACACATCATGTAATCCACCCCCCACTTAGTGAAGGGTTCAAAAGCAATGGTGGGAAACAACATAGTAGGATTCGATAGCATTTTATTGGTATAGAGCTGACACAGATGACAACACTTGACATATTCCACATAATCTTTGAAGATCGTGGGCCAAAACTAACTGGAACGTAAAATATTCTCGGCAGTTGCTAACCCAGATAAATGATCCCCACATGATACTCTATGGGAAGCATTTAGGAAATGATCAGCCTCCTCATGGGTGAGGCACCGATGCAAAATAGAATTTACCCCTCTTGGATATAAAGTATCTTCGATGATCATGTAGTTTTCCACATTCACACGTAATTTACGTCGCTCTTCCCTCGAGAAGGATGTAGGACACTTCAAAGTTTGGAGATATATAAGGATATCTCTGTACCAGGGATCAGAGGTGAAAATATGAAAGATATACTCATCTGGGAATGAGTCATCCTCCACCACTACATTCTCTTCCGTAGTAAATTCTAAGATAAGCTCTCCTAAAACTAAGTGTTATCACTCCAGGAAACTCCTCTAGGTTGTAGCTCGAGGATGCCTGGTGACTTAAAATGTTTTTAGGGTTTTCTGATATGGATCAAGTCAGGTGACCCACTCTCAAGACATGCATGAAGCTCACTCAATTACAAGGCTTTTAGTTACAACTTGTTCAGTAGTTTGACAATAAGGTGTAGGGATGGAGAACTCATCAAGATGGCAGACTTACATACAAAACAGATGCATATAAATGGATAAATCCTGACAAGGATGCTACTTATAAATCAAATCACATTAACTCGCCAATAGGATGATGGCTATTAGCTATTAATCAACTTGAAAATCACCTAAATGCACATTCATGCATAAGTATAGTAAAGATAAAGATGATGGCTGAACAACTCATAACAAAAGAGATTATAATTAGAATAAACAAGATGAGACGCTTAACAATAGAATATACTTACAAATCCCCGAAGTTGAACCCTTATTATAAAATCAATCATGGGCTTTATAACCTTCTGTAAAAATGACAGATCTTGAAACTTCGATCTGTTTTCACAAAAAATACTCGAAAGTGATAGTTTTTTCAGATTAGGGTTTCAAACCCTTGCTAACTATTTGTCTATCTATTATGAAGATCTAGTTCACTGAGCAAACTTTTAATAACTGAAGTGGTTGCTGATAATCACCACTGCTGGTTCATTATTCGTTAACCTATTGATTTCTCCTTGAATGATTAGGGTTGATGACTTTATGGCACTGTTTTGTCATAATAGATCTAAACAGACCCTTTCTGATACCTGCCAGCACCCTTTATATTTAACTTACGCCCCTGAGCTATCTGTGGCTGCCAAAATCTGGTTCTATTTGTTGAAACTTTGCCTTTGAACCTCGGTCCACTTTTGGTAGATAGAAATTTTCAAAACCCTCTTTTAACGGTCGAACAAAAATTTATGTGTCGGTGATCGAAAGTTCTAGGTACTGAGTATCGAATTTTTAGAGCTGAGCGTTGCCGTGGTGTCGGCAATTCAAACCACTAGCCTCGTGATCAGCGATTGGAGGCTCTAGCCACTATTTCATCAGAGTTTTATATCGGAGTGTTGCCGCAGTGTCAGTTTCTTGCATCACTAACGTCGTGACGGTCTCTACATCAGTGATTGGAAGCTCTTTTCTCTAGCCCATCGACGCTCCAAGCCTGAATGTATTGGCGCTTTAGTTATCTATGTCGCCTCTATTTTAGAGCTTTAAACCACTAGCTTTGTGATCGAACATCAGAAGCTCTAGCCACTATCCCATCGGTGCCTTAGACTTGAATTTTTTCCCAGTGTTGGCACCTCAAATGAATAATGTCATGATGGTTTCTTCATCGACGATCGAAAGCTCTGTCTTCTAGCCCATCGGTGCCTTAGACCGGAATGCTGCCACTGTTACGAAGGTGAAACCAACTAATTTTATTGCTGTCAAAAGTCATTTGATGAAGGAATCAGGACATTAGTCCTCTATGCCACCGATGGATAGTCTTTTTATTCACTGATGCATGTTATCTCTTTTGTTTTACTTTTTCAAAACTTTATATTTTTTAACTGTCGGTGATTTTGCTTTATCGCTATCGGAGGTCAGTAGAAGTTTGAATCAGAGCTTTAGTTCTCTATGCCACCTCTTTTTCAGAGCATCAAATGACTAACGTCGTGATGGTTTCTTCATCAAGTCTCAACGTATCGATGCTTTCCATCACTAGCTCTTCGACGATCGGAAGCTGTAATCATTAACGTGTCGAAACTTCTTGTCTGAACGCTACCGCAGTGTTGGAGCTCTAAACCACTAGCTTCGCGATAGGAAATCAGAAGCTCTATCCTCCATCTCATCGGCACCTTAGAATGGAATGCTTCCACATTTTCGGTGGTTCAAATCACTAATTTCCAAGCATTGACGATCAGACAGACTAACCACTAATCTGTCGGGGATCGGATGCTCTAGCTACTAAACTGTCTGTTGGTGATCGGAACTCAAAACCAATAACCATCAAAACTTTAAACCACTAGATTCTCTGTAATGGCGGCACCACAGAATACTAAACCTCCGAAACATCGGTGCCATAGAGGAATAAACCTCCGAAACATCACCGCCATAGAGGACTAAACCTCCGAAATGTCACCGCCGTAGAGGACTAAACCTCCGATCGCTGTTAAAAATGTTTCGATGGTAGTCAAAAGATTTAGCAATACGCCTAACCACCGAAAAGGTTTTCCATATGTTATTTATCTTCCAACTTTCAATGGCTAATGAGATGTTCTGATCCTCACCCAAGCCACCGAAAGCTACAACTTGTGAAATTTTTACCCAAATGAAAAAAAGAGGCTATCAAATTGTCAATGATATTCATATCCTTCATCGCATGAGTTAAATTCTTCATACTATCCAAATAAATTTATTTTGGGAGATAACAGTAAGGACTTTTTAGATTTAGCAGATTGGAAATCCAACTCAAACTCTTGGAGAATGACTATACACTTGTTGAATTTTTCCCCAATTATGCGCTGGGACAAAACACACTGAAAAGGATTTACATCTGCCACCACTATGATTGTCCTTTGTAAAATGTAGGGATGCAACCTCTGAACAACATAGACAACTTCTAATGCTAATTTCTGGACGTGGGATTATTTTAGTTCTGGACCAGCTAATGCATGAATGAGATAATAAAAAACATGCTATTGGATCTTGTCATCCTCCTAAACTAATACTACCCCTATAGTCGACTATGACACAGCCATATACAATATAAAATCTCTAGAGTAATCTGGTCAATGTAATAAAGGAGCCGATAGTAAATCCTTTTTCAATGCCTCGAATGCAAGTTGTGCAATTTCATCCCATAGAAATGGGGTGTCCTAGTTAAGAAAGCGCATGAAACCCTTATTTATCTTAGCATAATTAACTATAAAATGCTGAAGGAAATTAGATTTCCCTTGCAGTATCTGAAGTTACCTGATGGAACGAGGAGGAGGAATATTTACAATAGCCTCAACTTTCAAAGGATCCTCCTGTATTCCCTTGTTTGACAAGATAAATCCTAGTAGCCTCCTCGAGTCAATGCAGAAAATACACTTTTAGGGATTTAAGCGTATTTTATAATGTCTATATTGTTTAAAAATTAAGCGAATGTGATATGGATGGTCCCTACTCTTGCAAGAATGGGAAAGCAAATCATCTAAGTATGGCTCGACAATATTCTTGATGTCATGGAAGGAAAAGTTCATTGCCCACTAAAAGGTAGCTCTAGAAATTTTCAAACCGAAGGGAATTTCTTGTATGCGAAGGTACCCCATGGAAAAATAAAAGTCATTTTATGTTGGTCTTTTGGCTTGATTTGGATTTGATTATATCTAGAAAAGGCATCCATAAAATAAAATACTTCGCTACCTGCACAAACATCAATGATTTGATATATAAAGGGAATGGGGTAGTTATCCTTAGGACATGCTTTATTTAGGTCACAAAATTCAGTGCAGATGCGTATAGCCCCCTGTTTTTTTATCAACAGGAACAAGTTTGGATACCCATTTCGTTAGAACAATTGGGTAAATGAACTCTTATTTTAGTAACTTTTCCACCTCAGCCTTGACATCTGTCACTTTTCACGGATTAACAAGTTGAACCTTTTGTCAAATAGGTTTAGCATCGGGGTGAGTTCAGATTTCGTGTTCTACAATAGATGTATCTATGCCTGGCTTCTCCTCATATGACCAGGAAATCACGTAACTAAATTCCTTAAACAAGGCAGTATATATGGAAATCTCCTTCAGAGAGCAGTTTGCACTGATATGCACATTTTCTACGATGTTAGGGTTTGCATAGATGTTTATTGGAATGGTAATAGAGATATTTTCCATATTCCCCTCAACAAATATACCCTCCTTTGGTAAAGGATTAATCGGTAAATCAACATCTTCCGCCAGTCTCACATGGAACTCTTGGTTCTCAATTCTTCTCAGTTCCAGAAGAAAGTAGGAATTATGGTGCAAATATTCACAAATCTTATCTCTCCCACTCATAGCTTCCAAAATGGCTTCATCCGAAGTCAAAACCATGTTTAGTCAATCATATGAATATAAAGAGTTCTCCACCCAGGTGGGTAGATAAGATTCCTCCGATTCCTCTGAGACTGTAGAAGGAGTCATGATAGAATCAATAGTGGTATTAACAATAGCTTGGTAAGACACTTCCACTGTAGATAAGGGCACTTGAGGTTCTTGACAGGAAGGAAGGACCCAAGGATCAGTTCTATCAACAACCATTGTGATAGAGTTCCCTACCCTCATAGAACCTAGATAGTTTATAGGGGTTGGGATATCAAATGTTCCCATCAAATATGTATACATTGCAACACCCAAGATCTCATTATCTGGTTTGGTCTGATCGATCAAAGGTATAATGGACTCATTAGTATCCAAATGGTCCTTCTGAGTGAAACTGAGTTAGTCAACAGTAACTAGCTTCACCTCATGTTGAAACACTACCACTCGAAGAAAGACAGAGGAAATCACACATGTGGTGTAAGTCCAACTTCTCCCCAACAACAAGTTATAATCTAATGGGGCATCAATCACTTATACTTCAACAACCACTTCTTTCCCTACTAGTTTTATATCGAAAGCTGGTAGGATACCATGCAGAAAGAAAGACCTTCCGTCGAAAGCAGCAAGTAGAGTATTTGATGGAACTAGCTCCCGGGAACCTAAATCCTTCCAACAAGACATTGAAATTACGCATGTGGAAGAACCTTCATGAACAACTGTATGTCCAATGGTTTTACTGCCATGGAAAACATAAATTGACAAATCCACATTATATGACATACAGATTTTAACATCTGAAAGATTAATCTTCGCCAGCAGGCTCGATGAATCCATGCTACCTAAAGCTGCTAAGAGGGCATCCCGCTGAGCAGGACAACTTTGTAACACTTCCAATGCTGACATTGCACAAGGGGTTTGAGCCAAATATTCAACTACTGAATAGTTAGAAGCAACCCTAGAGTTAGGATTTTAAAATGATTTTTTAAAGACACCTTTCGGTATCTTAGGCATCATATCAACAAGTTTCTCAATAGTTAGATGGTTAGAAGTTTCACCAGTAGAATTACCCTTCTCTGAAGCCTCTGATTCATAATTATTGTTTCTTGTATGGATTAAGGTGTTAGATTGTACCATATTGATATATTTTTGATAAGGAGGAGCACTAGAAGTCCCCCCAGCTACATTTGAAAAATAAGTTGCGTTCTTCCTTGGGGAAATGGATCCCTCAGGATAACCGATTGTTGATTTTTAAGCAACTTCTAAGATTGATCAATAAGAGGGAATTGATGAGTTAGGTGGTATCTATGGCACAACTTACAAGGAAAATTAACCTTCTTCTTATCTTTCTTACCCCCATCAGCATTGTTTGTGGGTTTATGCTTGTTTTGATTTATCTCACCCTTCTTCCATTTCTTCTTTTTCCCATCAGGTTGATGATTTCCCTTCTGAGAAGACTGTGCAAAAATAGTTTCACTTTGAGGCGAGGGAGTGGCATCCTTTTCTCCCTCCACTGCAGATTGCTTCACTGATAACTCATGGGGTTTCTTGGTCAGTGACTCTATAGTGGGAGAATTAAGTGAACCAACCACACCATCAACATGGAGTCTAGGATTGGGTTTCTTTGCACTATTGGTAGACCTCGATGCCTCAGGTATGATTTCATACAAAATCCTAGGCTGAGCATATATCATGTCTAATTGCTGGGCCCTAAGGATAGCCTCTTCTTCTGTGGTCACCCCTGAAGTGCATATGTCCTTAGAAAGATAAGGAAGTAAATATATTAGGAGCCACTCTAATAAGAACTTGAGGGGTATAGTGGCTTTGATAAGTCTCTTCCATCTTCACCACTCCTAGATGTGATCTGATATATATGTGCCTTCATTTTGCTGAAAAGTCGACAATGAGTCCATGCCAACATCATACTAGAGAGGAAGCTGGAAGTGATTGAGGAAAACAATTGCTAAATCGAAAAAACTGTCATATGAAGCAGAGGGAAGTTCAATGTACCATTTTTCTGCAACACGAGTCAAGGTTCTTTGGAAAATCCTCAACCAAACAGAGTCATCATTTAGTGAGTTTGAAGAGTACCATAGGTGAAAAGTGGTCATATGGGCACCTAGATTTTCGCTAGATTTGACTTCAAAATTAGGAATGTATGAAGGTAACTTAATAGGATCAGGTGGCCATGTTGCACTATGCCACACGGGGTCATTCATCAACTTTGACAAGTCTTGCTAATTTAAAGTTGTCAAGAAAGGAAGCTTTGGCATAATCGAAGCTTGAAAGGAAGGATTCTGGGATGTATAAGGACTTTCCCCTGGTTCCCAAGTGAAAAGGTGGGGTTTCCCCTAGCTGCCGGTTGTGAAGTAGTTTGACTACTTTGAAAAGGGTTCCACCCGAAATCCAGTGGATTACTTGTTTTTGGTGCACTATAAGTGGTTTGGGTTTCTACAGATTAAACTGGAGTTTGAAAAAAAGGAGCAAGTATTTGTAACACCCCGATTTTGAACCTGTTTTTCATTAAATATATATGATGAGAATATTGTATGGAATCATGGCAAGGAGCTCAAGGCCAAGGCCCTACCATTGATTAATGTTTTTTTATAGGTGATCAATGTTGATACCTATAGTTTATGGTGCTAAGTCAAGCACATTATATAATTTTGGAAATCATATAAATATGCAATTTAAATTAAAAAACCACAACCAGCTATGTCAATGCAACAAATAATGAGATGGGGGCATGCTTTCCTAAGGAATAGGGAGGGGGGAATGTTAAAGTTGAGCCATGGGGGAAAATCCATGTTTCAAAAGAAAACACCCATAAAACATATGCCCATTTTCTCCTCATGCACTCACGTTTTCATCTTCCCTTACATTGTGGGGATCGATGGGACGTTTTGATCATCCATCCTTCACGCTTTTAGTTTCTTTTTGGTTTTTTCATGGTGCATGCCCAGTCCATCATCGGGATTTCACCCAAAATATGGTGGTCAATTCTGATCATTCTTGATTCCATCCTGTGCATGTGTGCTGCGCATTCATCCTGTTTTGTAGAACCATATTTTGTTTTATGTTGTTCACCTATTGTTACCATCTTGAGCGTGGTTGTACAATGGTATCCTCTGTCAGAGAGTGAGTGGAAGTCTGTTTTGTTGTGTTAACCTTGTCATCTACTGTGTGTACTTATTTTTCCTTGGTATTGAATGGCTTGGAGTGGAGTTGGATCTGAACTAGCTTGACAAACCTAGTTTAGGAAGGAACCTCACAAACAGATCTATAGGGGCTGGTTTTCTTCTTTGCACACCTTGAACAACATTGGAAGGGAATGCATAGCCTAAGGGAATATGTAGCAGAGAAGGGGATGCTTCCTTGTGTTGGGTGTGTATATGTTTTAGGAGCCAAGCCTGATCTAGTACATGTGTCCACAACTTGGTGGTTGAGCTCACTAGCTTAGCATTTCAAGTTTTCTAGTTCCTTTGCAGCCTGATAAACCCATCTGTTAGTTGGCTTGGCTGGTCCTTAATGAGAATGTTGGATTGAATAACTACAGTCTGATAAAACCAACAGTATATTGGATTGTTTGTCTCTATCCTGGTAAACCCAACTGTGTTGTATTGGTTGAGTTTGTTTGTATTCTTGGTTATGTGTGAGCCTGTTAGTGTTCCTTATTCCTTGTGGGAATCATTCCTAGCTCGAGGGTGCTAGTGTTGCCAAGAGATTGAGGAGCGCATTGGTATATGGTTGGGTGGAATGTTGCAGTGACGTAGCTGGTTGTGGAACAAATTCTTTCAAAGATAAGTATCTCTGTGTTAATCTCTGCAAATGGTATTTTCTTCATGAAATATGATGAATATGTTTAATGTGTTGAATTGATGAATTGCTTTTGCGGTATAATTGGAATTGTATGCATCTTTGTATGTTTCTTTCAATAAATTTTTAAATTAATTTATGGGACTTAGATGGCTAGATTGGTGATGGCATGAATGATCAAATCTTCCCAATACTTCTGTTAGCAGGTTGAATATCCACAGAAATTTCCTTCCACAACTCTTATTTCCGTAACTTACAAGATGCGGGATGTGGAAACGTCCTTCTGTAAATCTCTATTTCCGTAGTTTTCTATTCCAAATGCAGGATGCATGATGCAGGACCGTGAATTTGAATTTCCCTGATTCCGCAACTCAAGCTTTCTGCACCATTTATTTTTGTGGGTTGATTCTCAGTCGTTGATTTGTTCCTAGATGCGGAACATATTGTGACTATCGGTTCTCGTCACAGTTTTTCTCTGCCATTCGATCTCCTCTGAGCTATTTCTTCGTAGATCATCGAATTTATCAATGGTGGATAGGAGGGGACATGACAGTGTGGTATCAGAACATGAATGTTGAGGAGTGTTTGACGACCACACCCTGTGTTTCAAAGAACGACAAAGGCTCCGTAGGAAATTTTTAATTCTACATGATAATCGGGGTATGGGTACGTGATGGAGTGGTATCAGAGCTGCTGGTTGCAGTGCTAGGGCCTAAATCGTCCAAGTGGAACAATTAACAGAGATATTGGTAAATGGTTTCAAAATATTGTTTACTGCATAACAAAGAAAACTGCCATGGGTAGTGGGTAAGTTGTTTCAATTTTGAAATTATCTAACAATTTTGTTATTAACACATTTTACAAAACTATAGTCACAGGGAAGCATTCTAGATAGTGCAGTTTAGTAAAGTTCGTTCGGTTGAGCCATGAGAAATGACATGTGCGATGATGCATATAAACCTAATGAATAGGAGGAAGATGCTATGGGGGAAAATTTCCGAATTGGAAATGCTCAGACAGAGTCTAATGGGAGGAGGTTTCAAGATACTCCTCCAGATTGTTCCAACACCATAAGAAGCCTAAGGGTGGAGATGCAAATTCACAGGGCCAGCAATGAAAGATTGGTTAAGGAAATGGAGGAACAAAGTCAGCTGAATGTAGCCATGCTATAGAGTTTGAAAGACATTCAGATGCAGATGAACTCTGGGGACTGGACAGTGAGACCAGAAGGAAGTAAGAGCACTGCTATAGGAAGAAAGAGATATCCTATTGGGTCATCTGACTTTGAAGGATCCACGAGTGGTTCAAGTTATTATTCTCACGAGAATAGGAGAAAGAGGCACTACTAGAACTGTTCATGTGATGAGTTTAAGAAGGAAAGGCCTCCTACCTTCAATGGTGAGATAAAGAATGGTCGAGAAGATGAAGCTTGGCTTCTTGGAATGAGGAAATATTTCCAAGTCCAAGACTATTTAGGAAATATGAAGGCTAGAGTAGCCATCTTCCATTTGACTAGAAGAGCATCCATATGGTGGGAGCACTTCAGGAAAGTAAAGAATATTAATGAAAGGAAGATTGTGTGGATACAATTCTAGAAGTATTTCAAGTAGAAGTACCTCTCTGACAGGTACTATGATGATAAGATCAAAGAATTCCATGAGCTGAGATTGGGACAACAGACCATGGAAGAGTATGAAAATAATTTCTTGTAACTATTGAGGTATGTCAGCTACATAAAAGATGAGAAGGTGAAAATCTAGCGTTTTCTGAGTGGATTGCTTTAGTCTTAAAAAGACAGAATTGAGTTTTATGAACCTAGAAATAAAGAAGAAGAGACAAGGAAAGCTAAGTATTTCTATGAGAAAAGAAAAGGAAAACTTGATTATCATAAGAAATGGAAGGACAAAAAGAACTAGAAGTTTGACCAAAGGAAAAAGGGTTTCAAACCTTATAACTTCAAGAATCAGCAGAAGCAACCATCCCAAGTAGAGAAGCAGCCAGCTAGAGTGGTGGGAGAAGAGATAAGAGATCCACAACAGAACAAAGCACCACTCCAATGTTGGAAATTTGGAGGACCCCACATGTGTAGGTATTTTCCACTTGATGCTAGGATAGCTTACAACATTCAAGAGGTAGAAATAGTGGGTCAAGTAGCAAGGGTCGTCCCTAGGATCTATGCAGCACTAGAGGACCGCTAAGCAGATCACCAGTCAAATGTGGTTCAAGTTGCAGGTAAGATTGTTGAGCAATTTGTTTCTATCTTAGTTGACCCTGGTTCTACTCACAGGTACATTTCTCCTAGAGTAGTGGATATTTGTGCTTTTAAGAAAGTAAAGCATAGAAAATCATGGTTAGTTTAGCTAGCCAATGGAATTAAGAGAAATGTTAGTGAGTTGGTAGAGAAATGTCCATTGGTGATGAATGGATTGGTAAATTGTGTAGATATGAATGTTCTACCACTTGTTTCCTATGATGTTCTCATTGGAATGGATTGGTTAGAAGTTCACAGGGTAAATCTTGACTATTACAATAAGACTTTTGAATGCATGGATGAAGAAGGGAACCCAATAGTTGTAAGAGGAATTCCAAAGGTGATTTCTGTGAGGTAGATTACAGCAATGTAGTTGAAGAAGTTTTGTAGGAAGGGTTGCAGAGTGTATGCATATCATGTTATGGAGGTAGTTGTTGTAAAGGAAAGTATCCTATGGCTAGGGTTTAAGAGGCCATCAACGTACTGGGGTTGAAAGAGAGATGCACAACGTTCAGCAAGCATATATAAGCAAGATCAGAGATGAGAAAGGTCCACACTTGACTAACTGAAGGCTGGTCCAAGATTTCTCTTCAATCCTCTTCTTGCTCCTCTCTCTCCAAGAGACCTGCAAAACGAATTATACCTTCCTCAAACCATTATGACCACATATAAAGAAATGATAATCAAATAAATCTGAAATAATAATCTGAATAACATCATCATATGATCATAAACAGAGATTCAATCACACATTGAACAATGATTTGGGAAGAAGAAGGACATCACATCTTTATTAATCTTGAAAACAAGTACAAATATACCTTCTCTTCAAGTTTGGCACCTCACGAAACCTTGATCTGGTTCTGCTACTTCTCTTCTCCAAAGAACTCAGCCTCCAAGCTCTGCAACACAAGGGGAAGACCTCCAGCGCAAAGGTGTGGGAAAAGAGAGTCCCGATTCCTCCAGCATAACAATGCATAAATTCAAAGTCCCCTTTCATGGACCTCCCTACCTCTATTTATATGCTTAAAGAAGAGATAGGGGTGAAGACAAAGTGATTACAACTGAAGGAGTCAGTTGCATAACTACCCAGACTAACTCAAAAGGCGTGTTTTTATGTTTTAATGTTAAGAGATAGATTCGCGACTATGAAGGAGGAAAACCCGCGAATGATCTGTGAGTTTCCACAAGAGCAACCCGCAAATATATCCATTCGCGACTTGTAAAACACAAGAGTCGCGAGTGATTCGCGAGTTGCACATAAGGAGAGTCGTGAATACACAAAAAACGCATTTTTAAGGTATTTCTGGGCATTTTCAGACTTTGGTGTCTTCTGAAAAGTTTTAGCTAACTGAAATACCTTTCCAATGGTGTAGAAATGAGGTCAAACAGAGTTACAAAACTCAATATATGGGTCCTACAAGATAGGTGTTTTTTCAGTGACATTCAGTGACTTTCATGAAGTGCCAACATGCGACGAAAGCATGGGAAAGTGATCACAGGCAGAGATGTGTCATTTTGGGCTATAACAGTAGTAGAGAATGAAACTATTAGGTTGGAGGAATATCCTATATTGCAAGAACTTAGGGATGTTTTTCCTGATGAAATTCCAGGAATTCCTCCAAAGAGAGACATTGACTTCACAATTGAACTTGTGCCAAAAGCAACACCATTGTCCAAGACACCCTATAGGATGAGTACACCAGAAATTCTAGAGATGAAGATGCAGTTGCAAGATTTGTTGGCGAAGAATCATATCAAGTTGAGTGTGTCTCCTTGGGGAGCACCAATTTTGTTTGTGAAGAAGAAAGATGGTACACTCATATTGTGTATTGATTATAGACAATTGCACAAATCCACGGTGAAGAACAAATATCCTTTTCCTAGAAATGATGACCTCTTTGATCAAATGAGAGGAGAAAATGTATTTTCCAAGATTGACTTGAGGTCTGGCTACCATCAGGTGAGAATCAAGGATGAAGACATTCATAAGACAACCTTCAGAACAGGGTATGGGCATTATGAGTTTGTAGTGGTACCATTTGGTCTCACAAATGCACCAGTTACATTTATGTGCCTTCTAAATAGTTTCTTCAACATGTATTTAGGAAATTTTGTTCTTTTTTTCCTTGATGACATTCTTATTTATTCCAAGAATGATGAAGAGCATGAATAACATCTGAGGTTGAAATTACAATTGCTCAGGGAGCATAAGATATATGCAAAGTTGAGAAAGTGTGACTTCCATAAAGATAGAATTTAGTATTTGGGTCACATTATCTTAGAAGAGGGTATATCTATGGATCTTGACAAGATTGAAGCCATTATGAATTGGCCTACTCCAAGAAATGTGACAGATGTAATATCTTTTATGGGACTTGTAGGATACTATAGGAGATTCATTGAAGGATTATCCAAGGTTGCACATGCCATCACTTCTTTTCAAAGGAATGGGATAAAATTTGAATGGACATCGAGGTGTGAGCAAATTTTCCGACAATTGAAGAATATTCTCACAAGTGCACCAGTCTTGAAAGTTGTAGACCCAGAGAAAGATTTTGTGGTGTGCACTGATGCATGCTGTCAAGGACTTGGAGGAGTTCTTATGCAAGAAAACCACGTAATATGTTATGAGTCAAGAAATTTGAAGGAGCATGAGAAGAACTACGCCACTCATGATCTAGAACTTGCAGCCATAGTACGTGCTCTCAAGATGTGGAGGCATTACTTGATGGACAAAATATTTGAGATAAGAACTGACCATTGTGGTCTGAAGTGTTTTTTTGATTATCCTACTCTAAATGCTAGGAAATATAGATGGCTAGAATTATTATGTGAGTTTGATTTTGAAATCAAGCACATAAAAGGAAAATAGAATAAGGTAGTTGATGCACTCAGCAGGAAGGCGCAAGAAATGCATGTGGCATCTCTTAGTATTTTCCAGTCAGATTTGAGACAATAGTTGTTAATCATGCTGCTGAAGATGAATTGTATGTGCAGGTAAAAGATAAGTTGCAGCAACAAAGCCTTGAAAAGAAGCACGAGGGATATAAATTAGAGAAATATGGAATCCTTACTTAAAAGACCAGAATTTATATTCCAAATGTAGCATATTTGAGGAGGGTTGTTATGGATGAGATCCATCAAGCTCCATATTCTGGTCACCCAGGATATCCGAAGACAATTGCTACAACTAGAAAGCAATACTTTTGGCTAGGAATGAAAAAATACATGGATGAATATATTTCAAGGTGCATGAAATTTCAGCAGGTGAAGCTTGAGAATCAACAACTAGCAGGTTTGTTGGAGCCTTTGCCAGTTCCAAATGGAAATGGGAAGTTGTTTCCATGGAATTTATTACAGGATTGCCAATGACTTGGAGACAACATGATTCCATCATGATTGTGGTAGACAAGTTGACAAAGACAACACATTTTACAACGGTTAAGTCTACGCATAAGACTGATGACATTGCAAAGATATTCATGAAAGAGATTTTCAAATTGCATGGATTTCCTAAGGCAATAGTCTCTAATAGAGATGTCAAGTTTACTTCCAATTTTTGGAAGGGATTGTTTACATATTTGGGGACGAAGTTGAATTTTAGTACTGCCTACCATGCTCATACTGATGGGCAGATAGAGAGAGTTAACCAAGTACTTGAATACATGCTTCACATGTATGTGATGGACAAACCAACCAAGTGGGAAGATTATTTACACTTGGTAGAGTTTGCTTATAACAATGGAAAAAAAGCATCCTTGGGGATGCGTCAATATGAAGCTTTGTATGGGAGGAGGTGTAGGACACCAATGAATTGGGATAATCCAGTGAATAGGGTTGTGCTTGGTCCATAATTTCTCAAGGAGATGGAGCAGGAGGTTGCAAAGATTATGAAGAATTTGAAAGAATCCTAAGACATACAAAAAAGCTACTAGATAAGCATAGGGTGAATAGAGAGTTCATTGTTGGGGATCATGTTTACCTCAGAGTGAGGGCAGAGAAGAGTTCATTGAAGCTTGGAAGTTGTGCCAAGCTGTCACCTAGATACTGTGTGCTGTTTGAAGTCCTTGAAAGAATAGGGTCAATTGCATATAGACTTGCATTGCTTGATAGCACTAGGGCTCATAATGTTTTTCATGTTTCTTTGCTTAAGAGATATGTACTTGATCCTAACCATGTGATAAATTGGGATGTGATTTAGGTGGAACCCGAGGGAGGATTCCAAATCAAATCATGGCAAGGAGCTCAAGGCCAAGGCCCTTCCACTCATGCACTCATGTTTTCATCTTCCCTCATGTTGTGGGGAGCGACGAGAAGTTTTGATCATCCATCCTTCAATATTTTAGTTTCTTTTTGTTTTTTTCATGGTGCATGCTCAGTCAATAATTGGGATTTCAGCCAAAACGTGGTGGTCAATTCTAATCATTCTCGATTCAATCCTGTGCATGCGTGTTGTGCGTTCATCCTGTTTTATAGAACCATGTTTTGTTCTATGTTGTTTGCATGTTGTTACCATCCTAAGCGTGGTTGTACAATGGTCTCCTCTGTCATAACATGAGTGGAAGTCTGTTTTGCGGTGTTAACCTTGTGGTCTTCTGTGTGTACATATTTTTCCTTCGTCTGAAATAGCATGGAGTGGAATTGGATCTGAAATAGCTTGATAAACCTAGTGTAGGAAGGAACCTCACAAATAGATCTAGAGGGGATGGGTTTCTTCTTTTCACACCCTGAACAACACTGGAAGGGAAGGCATAGCCTTAGGGACTATGTAGCAGAGAAGGGGATGCTTCCTTGTGTTGGGTTTGTAGATTTTTTAGGATCCAAGCTTGATCTAGTGTAGGTGTCCATAGCTCGATGGTTGAGCTCACTAGCTTAGCAGTTCATGTTTTCCACTTCCTTTGCAGCTTGATAAACCCATCTATTAGTTGGCTTGGATGGTCCTTAATGAAAATGTTGGCTTAACTGACTACATTCTGAAAAACCTAGCAGCATATTGGCTTGTTTGTCTGTATCCTGATAAACCCAACTGTGTTGGCTTGGCTGATATTGGTTGTATTCTTGGCTATGTGTGAGCCTTTTATTGTTCCTTATTCCTTATGGGAATCATGCCCAACTCGGGGGTGGCAGTGCTGCTGACAAATTGAGGAGCGCAATGGCCTATGGTTGGGTGGAATGTTGCAACGATGTAGCTGGTTGCGGAACAAATTCTTTCAAATATATGTATCTCTGTGTTAATCTCTGTAAATGGTATTTGCTTCATGAAATATGATGAATATGTTTAATGTGTTGAATTGATGAATTGCTTCTGCTGTATAATTGCAATTGTATGCATCTGTGTATGTTTCTTTCAATACATTTTTAAATTAAGTTATGGGAGTTAGATGGCTGGATTGGTGATGGATTGAATGATCAAGTCTACCCAAGACCTCTATTAGCAGGTTGAATTTCTGCAGAAATATCCTTTCACAACTCTTCTTTCCTCAACTTACGGGATGCGGTATGCGGAAACATCCTTCTGTAAATCTCTATTTTAGTATTTTTCTTTCTGCAGTGGTCTATTCCACATGCAAGATGTCGGATGCAGGACCAAAAATTTGAATTTCCTTGATTCCGCAACTCAAGTTTTCTACACCATTTATTTTTGTGTGTTGATTTTGAGATGTTGATATTTTCCCAGATGTAGAACAGATTGTGACCGCCGATTTTCATCATGATTTTTCTCCATCGTTCGATCTCCTCTAAGATATTTCTTCGTAAATCATCGAATTGATCAATGGTGGATGGGAGGGGATGTGATAGTGTGGTATCATAACATGAATGTTGAGGAGTGTTTCACGGCCACGCCTTGTGTTTCAAATAACGACAAAGGTTCCATAGGAAATTTTTAATTCCGCATGATAATTGGGGTATGGGTACATGAGAGTATCCCTCCACTAAAAATAAAAAAGGGATAGCTTGTGAAAGGAGATGAAAGTGGTGTCTGAAAACCAAAATAATTTGTGTTTCTAGAATACATTCCCACATATGAAGGGGTGGGACCTACATACGGAGTATATGGGGGAATGTGCCTCCCATTCCATAGAAAATACTGGACGAATGAGGAGGATCCACTTAAACCACTCTGAGCAGTTTGCATAAAGGAAGAGGAAGGAGAAGGTGCACTGGGAATACCAGTGACCACCCCACTAGAAAAATATACTACATTAGAGGGAGCCTAGGGTTGAACCACTTGGCTACTTGGTGACAGGGGTGCAGCAGATGCACTTGGTCTTGGAGATCCTATCGGGGGATGTGAGACTCCACCAGCTAAAATGGATGAATTTTGGGTAGAAATACCCTCTCCAGAGCTAGAAATAACTCTACTGACAGGAACACCAGTCACATCTGAACTAAAGGGAAGAACCTGAATAATCACATGATCGTTTAGACCAGTTAGGGGTTGGTTAAAATTTCTTGCAAGCTCGTCATCCTGAAAGTATTCCATATCTATTGCAGATGTTTCTCCCTAGTTAATCCTAAGTTCTGGTTCACCTAGAACTTCACTAACCCCTACTGGTTCAAAAGAACCATCAGTATCTAGTCTCCACCTTTGACGAGGCGATGGAAGCTCCACTGTAACAGATGGAGGAAGGTTTTGCAACCTTCTTGAACTACAAATAGGTTGGTCCTACACAGCTATAAATTTGACTCACACACAACAAAATGCCAACTAAACATAGAAAAACCAAACAACACTCACTAAAAATGTCCTAAAGTTCTAGTGACACAACAGATATAAGGTACACCTTCCAAAGGAAATCCTAGGATGATTAGGGCCCAGGTACAACCAATGAAGAATGAAGTCTAGTTACTTGGAATTGCATGAATATGTTCTTGGGAACAAGTGCTAGAATCACCCAACCTCCCTCCCAAACTATCTACTGGGGTTACCTTCCAAGTCTATCCAATTTGTATCAGAAATAACCTTCCAATAACACCCGTGTATGATCCCTAGTGTCAAGAAACTAAAGGCTGCTACAACTACACTGGGAGTCTGGAGGAGCAGTCGCAAGTATTTTCCTATATCACCTTCTTGTCTCGACCCGCGGTTCAACAACACCACAATAACAACAATAAACCACAAGAAATCGACCCAACAAAGCAATCTCAGCTGGCAACACCTGCGAGGGAGACACAGTCTCACCCAAGATATCTAATGGGTAACTTCTAGAACCATATTTCCATAGTTGGCAAGGGAATTATAGTCCCTTGGTGCACAAACAAGTCACTCAACAAAGGTAAATGGATGATGGGGTCTATTATTGCACGACTAGACACAACCATATGTCAGCGTGTGCAATAAAACACTGTCCCTAATCTCAACAACTGGTGGAAGTGGTGTGACATAGTTGATCCCCTATACCGAGAGACAGTTTGCAACTTGTGATTTAACTTAGGAATTTAACCATGAACTTATACACAACATTCCCGCAATGCTTTTAAATTTCACTCATTCACCGATTAACAAGATAGTGCATACATTCAATCGTAACTAATCAATATAAAGTAAGTAGATACTTCAACATTCACATAAACATTCAACACAGGAAATAACGTGGAAACCCATATTGGAAAAACCAACAAGGTTCTCTTCATCTAGCATGAGAAATTGTGTATAGCACCTTGCAGTCTGTGATCTACAAACTATTTTTAAGATATGTCTTTCTAACTCAATCTTCTGTTCTCATGCTCTTTGGTTTATTCTTCTATATACTCCTACTGATCTGCACATAGCCTGGATCGACTCTTCTACTTACTATCTGCGCACTTAGCTACAGATTCCTTCTACTACTAGTAGTCTATGCATACAACAACAAGATACACAACTCAACAACCTTCTACTTCTACTAGACTCTTCTTTGAGTATTCTCTTCTACTTACCCTAACTTCCTTAATAGGATAAAAAAATAGCAAAATGATGGACCTTAATGAATGTCCTCTAACAACAATGAGGAATGTCCAACCCTTACACAGAACTGGTTCTTCCCATTTATATCTTCTACTAGACCACACATGGTCAACTACATATTGCTCATCAGTTACAAGTCATGATCAACCATAAAAAATGGTTACAGGCTGTCAAGGACTGGCACAATGCACTATCGTCTTGATTTACATATATTCCTTTATATGTGTGTTGTCCCATGGCTTACGCAGTCTTCGACAACCATGATATTCACATGTTTCTTTCTAACCGTTACCCGCTTGCATGCCTACAATCTTACCTTTCCTCTTTCTTGTGTATGCTCTATTCTTTCGCGTTGGTTCCTTTGCTTCCTTTGCGACCTTCTTTCCTATTCGTCGCACGCGATTTTCCTTCCTGGCTTGCATGCCAGCTTCTTCCTTGTCTACTTTTCCTAGCCCAATAGCCCCCCAACACTCACATGTGGCTCATCCCAAGCCACTAAGCAAAGATGGAAGTCTTCTCAAAATTTATTGTCCCAAAAGTTAGCTTCTCTTAAGCTCTTATGTTTTAGGCATAGTCTCAGGCTGCGCAGGAGGACTAACCTTGTCCCAAAATTCGTTCACCATTTGTTGCACCTTAGCAACTTCCTCTGTTACTTCTTCTGCTTGTGCGGCCAACTACTCCACTTGGTCAAAACTAATATGTTATGATGGGCATACCTCTACTAATTGCACAATCATTTCAAGTTTCTACCGTAGTGGCTGAATAAGGCCTGTGAGCCTCGCTACTTCTGATTGGTGCTTCTCAACTACCGCTTCCCTTTCCTACTCTTGGTCACAAAGAGCCTAGAGATCCTACTTTAGTTGTTTGACCTTAGTCATCTTCGTCATTTTCTCTTGGAATGACAACTCCTTCATCTCTGCCTTTCCTGCATCAATTTTCTCCTCAGCTTTGCTAATGTTCTCCCTTATGTTTTCTACTATTGCATCTTTGAGAAGTTCTTCCCATATGGTGGAAATAGCTTCTACTACTTTAGTGCAGAGTGTTTCTCCCTCACCAATTTTTATAGCAGCCTCAGACGCTGTTCTTCTTCGTTCCTCGAGAACCTCGGGAGGTGTGCTCGACACCTATCTCTCTTGAAGCTCCTCAACGTACTTCTTCAGTTGAACTATAATTTGTGTGAGCCGAGAAACCTTAGCTGTTGAATCATCATCTTCTTGTCCTGCCTCAGGGGGAATTGTAGCTAGGGTTTTCACCCTAGCTTGTGCTGATGAGCACCTACTAAGGAATCTGGAATCCTTAGTAGCAGTTCAATGAAACAAAAATAAACTGAAAAGTAAAAACTAAGCTAAAGCAGAAAAAGTAAATGACAGGAAGTAAAAGACAACAATGAAACGTGTAATGGTGTTTTTATTAGTATTACCTCCAATGTGGAGGTTGGTGGAGTCCGTTGCGCTGGTCCGATGTCGGTGGCTCCAAGCTCTGA
>LPNX011178512.1:28545-41133 GCA_001517045.1 Pseudotsuga menziesii | reverse complement strand
ACCCCTAATTGTCACCTAAAATCAGAGTTTTCCATTTATTCTAGTATTATGTGGCATCTAAAGTGTCCTTAAAGGAGTCCATGATTGTGCATCAGCCCTCTTCTATTTATAGGCAACCTGAAAATTGCTTCTACATGGGCCGACTAACTCACCATTAAAGACTGTAATAACTATCTACCTAACAACTTAGCTTCAGAAATAAATTCGACATGGTATAGATTGTCGAATTGTGGAGTCTTCCGTCTTGTCAAACTGACAGACACGATCTTGACTTGTATAGACTCTGACAGAGTTGGCTAAGAGTGAGGTACATATCTACGAGTAATTACATTTTTCCAACACTCCCCCTTAATTATAAGCAGATGGGGATTTTTAAAACAAAATTTACAAAATGTTTTAGAGCTTAGACACGCTCTGTTTATGACAGAGTTCACTGTGGAGAACTTGTCATTCCAAGATAACTACGCAGATACTGAAAAGTATCCTTTGCCAATGGCTTTGTGAAGATGTCGGCAAGTTGGTCTTCAGACCTGCAAAATTCCAAACAAATTTTCTTGTCATTCACCAACTCTCTTATGAAATGAAAACTTGTGTCGATGTGCTTGGTTCTTTTGTGAAACACATGATCCTTTGATAATGTTATGGTTGAATTGTTGTCGCAGAAGATGGTTGTCAATTATTGATGGTTCTGTGACAAGTCTTTTAAGACTCTCCTCATCCAGATAGCTTGACATGCAGCACTTGTCGCTGCAACATACTCTGCTTCAGCTGAAGACAAAGTTATAATGGGTTGTTTCTTTGAAGCCCATGAAACAACAGCACATACCAAAATGAAATGTGTACCCAGATGTGATTTTCCTGTCATATATGTTGCCTCCATTGTCACTGTCAGTGTAACCAATGAGTTTAAAATTTTTTGAGGTTGAATAAATAATACCAAGGTCTTTTGTGCCACTTACATACCTTATAATTCTTTTACCTGCTTGTTAATGTGAGTCTTTTGGTGACTCCATGAACCTTGAGATCAGACTTACTCCATACATAATTTCTGGTCTTATTGCTGTCAAATAAATAAGGCTGCCAACAAGCCTTTTGAACAGCGTAGGATCTACAGTGGATCCTTCATCATCCTTGCTCAATTTTAAACCTGTTATTACTGGTGCTGGGTTTTTCTTGCAATTAGACATGTTAAACATTTTTTAAACTTCACTTGCATACTTAGACTATGATATAGAAGTACCACTTTCAGACTGCTGAACTTCAATGCCCAAAAAAAACTTCATAGGCCCCAGATCAGTCATTTCAAATTCACTTTCCATGACTATTTTAAAATCTGCTATGCCATAATCAATAGTAAATATTAAATCATCTACATACAAGCAGGCAATCAACATCTTACCTTGCTCATGGACTTTGGTGTACAAAGTCGGTTCACTTTCACTTCTGTGAAATCCATTTTCAGTGAGATAAGAATCAATATGACTGTACCAAGCTCTAGGAGCTTGCTTCAAACCATATAATGCCTTTTTTAGCCTGTACACTTTGTGCTCTTGACCTGGAACTTCATACCCTTGTGGCTGTTCCACATATACTTCCTCTTTTAGATAGCCATTTAAGAATGCCAACTTGACATCCATTTGATGAACATGCCATTTGTTTTGTGTAGCAATGGCCAAAACTGTTCTGATTGTATCCATTCGTGCAACAAGTGCAAACGTTTCATTGAAGTCGATGCTGGGTTGTTGTGTGAACCCTCTTGCTACCATTCTTGCCTTGTGCGTTTGCACATTCCTGTTAGCATCTTGCTTTGTCTTATAAATCCATTTGACACTGATTACATCTCTATATTTTGGTACACCAACCAGTTCCCATGTCTAGTTTTTCTCAATGCATTCTATTTCTTCATCCATGGCTTGTGCCCATAGTTATTCTTCAACAGCTTCTTCAAATGTTAGTGGGTCATATATAGGGGAAAAAAATGCAAAAAGAGAGAATGAATTAGGTGTACCAGCTTCATATATCTCCCGTAGACTTCTTGTCTTCACCGGTTTTGTCGATGTCGACCTTGACCGAATGCTTGATGGAGTCTGTTGTCCTCTTGGTGTACTTGTCGATGTAGCTTGAGCTGCTACTTGTGTCGATGGTCCTTGTGCTGAACCATGTCTTGGTGTCATGGGATTCAACGGTGCTCCGACCGGTTGACTTACATGTGGTATTTGAACCACTTCCTCTTCCATATCATCATTGTCAACGTTCGACACAATCTTGACATTTATGTCGACGGTTCCATCCCATGATTCATTCTTGACGAATTGAACATATTGACTGATTACCACTTTCCTTGTGATAGGGTCATACAACTTGTATGCTTTTGTGTCTTCTGAATAGCCAATAAAAATACATTTCTGTCCCTTCTTGTCCATCTTCCTTCTCAGCTCATCTGGAACATGAGCATATGCGACACAACCAAAAATTTTTAAATGGGAAACACTATGATTCATACCTATCCATGCTTCTTAGGGAACTTTGTTCTTCACACTCTTTGTCAGACACCGGTTCATAATGTATACAGCAGTTGCGACTACTTTTCCCCAATACTCATTTGGCAAATGCTTGGATGCCAACATGCTGCATGCCATCTCCATGATGGTTCTTTTCTTTCTTTCGGCAATACCATTCTGCTGAGGTGTATACCATGCAGTGAATTGTTTCTATATGCCATGGGTCTTGCAAAAATTTAGAAATTCATTTGAAACAAATTCACCTCCTCTGTCGGTCCTTAAGATCTTGATGCGATGTCCACTCTGCTTCTCCACGAGTGCCTTGAACTGCCGAAAATAACCAAATGCATCAGATTTATGTTTCAAGAAATATACCCATGTTTTTCTTGAGTAGTCATCAATAAAAATTAGAAAATACTTGCAACCACCAATGGATGATGTCTGCATTGGACCACAGATGTCAGAGTGCACAATTTCAAGTGGTGTGCGTGCTCTATAGGACTTTTTGACTCGAAATGTCTCTCTCTGCTGCTTGCCAAAAATGCAACCTTCACAAACCCTCTTTGGTCTGCCGATCAATGGTAATCCTTTCACCATATTCTTTTTGTGTAGTAGCTTCATCCCACCAAAATTCAGATGTCCAAATATGAAATGCCACAACCAGGATTCATCCTGAACTTCTGTCTGAAATGCAGCTTGCAAATTAGCACTGCAGTTTTCTCTCTTGTTGAGTAGCTTGAATGTTTCTTCACTTTTTGCCTTGAATGCAACTCCTGTCTTTGTCTTCCCTTTTATGTCAGGAACTATTCTCAATGGAAACAAGCAGTTGCTTGTCATTTGCACTTTTGCTATCAATTGGTCGCTTTGACGCTTGTCTTTGATCACACAGTGTTCATCTTCCATGTAGACTCTGTATACTTTTTGTAACAACTGTCCAATGCTTAAAAAATAATGTTTCAGACCTTCGACATAATAGATATCAGGGATATACTTACTCTCCCCCTGTTTGGTTATAATATCAATAGTGCCTTTTCCTAAGACAGTAACTTGGACATTCTTTCCAAGTGTAACATTAGTTTTAACTGAAGTGTCTAGACTGGAAAACAGATTTAAATTACCAGTCATGTGGTTGTTGTATCCTGAATCTAAGTACCATATGTCATGTGGACTTTCTTGAATAGCATTTCATTCAAGTGGAGATGTCGATGCCATTAACATTGCGCTTGTCGAAGTGTTGGTGCTGGTCGACTGACTTGGGATTTTCCTTCCTTGGTCATATTGCTTCTTCTTGCATTCATATGCATAATGACCAAACTTCTTACAGTAATGACATTGAATTTTTGATTTATCAAACCTCTAGCCACTTGGCTGACTTGGGTTCTGGTTATCTCCTTTGCCACCGACATTTGCAGGACTTTTGCGTTTTCCTCCTCTTGAAGAACTTCTTCCTCTGCCTCTAAAGTTGTTTCTCCCCCTGCCTCTACCATGGCTTATGGATGACTGTGCTACAAATGCACCTTCCAATGATTTCTATGATCTGGTGAGTCTATGCTCATGATTGATGAGTGAAGCTTGCAACTCATCAATGGTAAACCTCATCATGTCTGTGTGTTCCTCTAAGGTCACAACCAAGTTTTCAAATCTTAGGGGAAGACTTCTGAGAATTTTTTCAACAACCCTTTGGTCTAATATGGGTTCTCCATGAGATTTCAGTTGGTTTATCAACCCAACAACTCTAGTGTAGAAAGTGTCTACATTCTCTGAATCTTCCATGGACAGAGATTCAAAATCTCTTCTTAGAATCTGTAGCTTCTATGTCTTTACCTTATCCAAACCTTGATAGGTAGTCTCCAATGTATCCCATGCTTCCTTAGCATTAGTCTTTGTTGCTATTCTTGGGAGTATGCTCTCATGCATAGCTTGATGTATGAAAAACTGGGCTTTTCCATCTTTCTTCCTCTGTTCTCTCAAGACATCTTTCTCAGCCTGTGTGAGATTGTTATATGCTGTCATGTCTGCTGGTTCTACATAACCATGCTAGACTATCTCCCAAACATATTGACCTATGAATAAAGCCTTCATTGTTAAGGACCAATATTCATAATTCTTTCCTATACAAATTGGAGTTTGCAATGAACCAGAAGTGGAAGCCATTTTAATTTTTTTAATTAACTTTCCTTAGAAAATTAATTTCCACCTTTTAAGACAAGATTTGTTTCCTAAATCTTGGGCTAATATAAAACCTTGCTCTGATATAAACCTTGCTTTGATATAACCTTGCTCTGATACCACATAGCCAAAACCAAGCCGACTAAACTTGAGTTTAGGGCTCAGTCGATATTAAATTTTAATTTTCACTTTTCACGCTGACCATTTTTTCTTTTTACTTGTAGGGTGAAACTTATCTATGTCTGACTAGACAAGTTTATAAATTTTTGTTGGTCCTACACTCGACTAAATTGACTTCGACTTACTTGTCGGTTCTACCAACCGGTTTTTACCTCGACCACTTGTCACTTCGACCAAGTCGGCTGACTTCTTCTCTTCGACCAAGTCGGCTGCTTCGACCAAGTCATTTGACTTCTTCTCTTCGACCAAGTCGGCTCACTTCTTATCTTCGACCAAGTCGGCTCACTTCTTATCTTCGACCAAGTCGGCTCACTTCAGTCTTTGAAATCTACAAAGTATGTTTCGTAGTCTAAAGACTTAAGAAATTACAAATGCTTTTCACCTATGAGTAAGATAGAGTAAAAATGGACACATTAACAAATACAAATAACTTATAAAACATATGCCAAATATGTAGGAAGACTTGAGTCGACCAATGTGCCGTAAAACCTAGAACTTTCATGCGGTGAGAATTTTATGGGTTCTTGTTCTTTCACTTAAGAGTAATTGTAAAAGAAATTTACAGAAGTAAATCTGGAAATATGTGCGGTCAAATAATCATGCATTCTACCATAAACTATTTCATATATTTAACGATGCGGAAATAACAAAGTATTACAAACTTGTCGATTACAAACTGGTCGGTCCAGACTTGTCGGTCTACAGAGCTTTAGCTCTTCGACTAAATCACATACACAGAAGCTTGAACTTCGACTTCACTTTCTCACCCTGAGTTCCTTCGTCTCTCTATTGTGTCTCTTGTGTCTGTGTAAACTAATTTACAATTTGCTTCTTCTATTTATAGGCAACCTGAAAATTACTTCTACACGAGCCGACTGACTCACCATTAAAGATTGTAATAACTATCTACCTAACAACTTAGCTTCATAAATAAATTCAACATGGTATACAGACAAGATCTTGACTTGTACAGACTCTGACAGAGTCTGTTGAGAGTCAATTACATATCTGCAAGTAATTACATTTTTCCAACAATTATCCATTGATCCATCCACATGTTTATTGTCCAATACACATGCGTTGAGGTTGAATGGGTAGGGAGTGTCCAATTTGTCTTAACTTTTAATGTAAAACTGCAACGAAATATTTTTTCCTAAATACTCTATGGAGACGTTTTGATACAATGTTCCCAATAACATCAACCTCATACTCCTTGAAGTTTTTAGTCTCCTTCCTTAGGAGTTATCTCCCAATGTATCACCTTTAGGAGGCATTGCTGATATGTTAATCTTGATATTATATCGCATCTTTTCTAATCCATTATGATTTCGATATGTTAAAAATTAATGCATACCTTTCTACTCAAATTTTTCGATACAAGGCCCAAAAAATTCCATTGGAAGGTTGTTGTTAT
Source organism: Pseudotsuga menziesii (assembly GCA_001517045.1). Classification (NCBI taxonomy): domain Eukaryota; kingdom Viridiplantae; phylum Streptophyta; class Pinopsida; order Pinales; family Pinaceae; genus Pseudotsuga; species Pseudotsuga menziesii. The sequence continues at coordinate 34,869 of LPNX011178512.1, read as the reverse complement.
TATGAAGGAATATTATAAGGTAATACATATGTTACTAAGTAGCTTTTAGGAAGGGAAACATTGTTCTTATTGTTTTTTTTGTTTATATATAAAATTCAAATTCTCTTTAATTGCTATTTTTATCTATCTTCTTAGTCTTTTCTAATGTAAAAACATATAATAGAATGAAACATGTAAAATTTGATGGAAAAGATGAGAATAGAAGGATAAGGTATTGGATCCACGCTAGTGTTCCTTCTCTTAAAGATGGTTTTCAATACTTGAAACTATGGCAAAGGTGGCAACCATCTAGGGTTAGGTAGAGAAATCCTACTTAAAAAAAGCAACCATTTAGGGTTAGCTAGAGAAATCCTACTTATAAAAAACACATAATTTCATGGCCCAATAGAACCATAGAGAGTTTATAGATATAAAAGGTTCATCAAGAAAGTAGACAAAATAATAGCAAATGAACCCTACCTTAGTCCAGAACATTTCAAAAATGACCTTAGACTATGTTTAAAAGATAAACTTACCAACATTAACTAAATAATGAGTAATAACATTAACCAAAGAGTTAATGTTAATGATTTTATGTTTAGGAGATGCACCTTAATTAGGTTAACCTTATGTAGATAACCTTGCTCAAGCCAATTCCTTCTGTGTGTGCCTTTTCTCTACCGTGTGCATCCACCTACAATATACCTCTTAGTGGACATTTCATAAACCCTGACCATTCTCATTGCATGAGGGTCACTCTTTGCGTAGAGAGCTGTATCTTTTATAAATATGTGATCATGTCCAATTTTGATCATTGACTCAACAACTGAAAGATTTTGAGGCTGGTATACCAACGTGGAGACTTGGAGTGTAGAACATTGCTTGCTTATTTTTTTCCTGCTGATTATTGCTACTATAAATGCGTGGAACAATTGGAACTCTATCTCTGTCAAAATAACATGCTGGAAATCAGTGAGTTTTGGGATGCGAGGCTCCGACTTATACATCGAGCAGAGGAAGCTAGCAATGTTAATTAGCCATCGTTGCCAAGGGAGATCATATCCATTACTGTTTCAAGGGACCATATCAGTGATAACAATAACATTACTTTATGGTGCACATTTTTCCATGAGGATTTTGAATTGGGAGAGGTGTGGGTTCAAGTCCATTGCAATCAAATATACCTTCCAAATTCAGGATTGTAAGTGTAGTCTTTAAATGCTAAAACATGTTTTTATGCTGTGATTGCATCATCTCCATGAAACTTAGGAAGGCAGTCTTACCATTCTTCAGTGTCAGACATATATTTAGGAAATCCAGGTATAGCTTAAGAAAAGAAGGAACATACCTCGCAGCTACCCAAGAGAAAGTTGAGTTCGCCAAAAGTGAAATCTAAAACTGAAAACTATGTATGGAAAGAACTTATGCAACTTGTTGTTTTTCTCCTGTTACTAGCAACTCACCATTTTCATATCGAGGGAAAGTAGAGTTGGCTAAACTCTAGACCATTTGTATTTTTTTCAGATAAGTTTGGAAAAATTTGGTAACAGGATTTGTGGTTGAAATGAGATTTTCAATATTTAAATTGCAATTTTTATTACAGAAATGGATTCAGGATTCTCTATTACCTTTAGGGCACCCAGATTATGCTATTCCAATCACTTAAAATTATTATTTAAACAATTTTAGCAGAATTTTGCCTAAAACTCTAGAGATTTTGGGTGCAAATGGTCTAAATTTTAGCTTACTCCAGGGAAAGGAACTTTTGAAACTCCGTACTCGGTGACAACACCAAATTTAATGTTGTTTTTTTACAAGTTTCTAGCTAGAGAACAGTGCCAAGGCATTTCTCTCTTTCTGACCATATCTTTATATGTGAGAGGCCATCTCCAATATGAGGCTATCATTCCACAAAGATAAGTCTTATAATCTCATCTGTTCAGCCCAAATCACAATAGTACTATAAAGTACAAGAATACTATCTATAGCTATCCCAATCCACAAGCACTCAAGCGAACAACAACAGAAATGAAATCTCCTTGTTGAAGAACACTTGTTGGTGTAAAGTACTAGTTTTCCATATCAGATTCCGCAACACTTTTCTATCTGTTCATGGAGAGAGCATTTTAGTTCTATTTAAGGGAGGATTTGACTGCTCTAAGGCAAACAAAAATTGTGATGTTCTTTGTTATTATGTGTAATACAGTTGCGATTTTTATCTTTTATTATGTGTAACAGGTTGAAATGTTTGAGACAATCAGAAATTGTGATGTTCTTTGTTATTATGTGTAATAAGGTGGAATTTTAATCTTTTATTACACATTGAGATGTTTAAGTTGATAGATTAACTTTTTTTATGTATACATTATATGTTATATGATGTTTGTTGTTATTATGTGTAACATGATGAGATGTTTATGTTGATCGATTATTTTTTTTCTTTTTATGTATATATTATATGTTATTGTTATTATATGTAATGTGATGAGATGTTTTTATGTGGATAGATTATTATATTTTTTTATGTATACATTATATATTATCCAATTGGTAAGAAAATGTACACCTCAAGAAATTGGATCTCTCTCCGTGCTTGATAGATAGATCTTGGTTTAAAATAGATCTATGCTGGGTTAAAGAGAGCTTGGAATATGAGGCTATCATTCCACAAAGATAAATGTTTTTGTTACATGTTCATCTCAAATCACAATGGTGCTATCGGGTTACTTTAAAGTGCAAGAACACCATCTATAGCTATCCCAATCCACAAGCACTCATCCACCTCAACCTAAACAACATTAGAAATGGGATCTCTTTCTTGGAAAACATTTGTTGTGGTAAAGTATTTGTTTAGTAATATTAATTTTTTTATAAAGGTTTACATCATTTGATTATTACTAGTATTATTTTTTTATTTAATTAAGCATTTACATCATTTGATTATTACTAGTATTATATTTTTATTTAATTAAGCGGAAGGCTTATATCTCAAAGAACTTTGGGGTGGACTACCATAGAATTTTGGGGTGGCCTACCATCTATGTTTTTTCATCTATGGACAAGAATGAGACAAGTGTACTGTCCAAATTGATTCTATGGGCATCCAAAATTAATAATTAATAATTTCAAAAAAAAAAAATAGCTTAATTAACATGTGATAAGTTACTGATAGTTGTAAAAATTAAAATTAATCTTCTTGACTATTCCATTATTAGATACAACTACAAGCTCAACTCCATGGATTATTAGATACAACTATTAGCTTAAGTATAATGATTCTCGAACTATTAGCTTAACTTCAACTCTAATTACAATTATATTGGATAACTATTAGATACAACTATTAGCTTAACTCTAATGATTCTACAACTATTAACTGAACTTCAACTCTAATCACTTAAGTCTTAATCCAAGTGCATTTGCAATCTAGGAGTCTAGCTAATGTGCAACAATGTAAGAGTGGAACTCCTAATAAAATAGTTGGAACTCTTAAAAAACTCCTACAAACTCCTAATAAACTCGTGCATCTAGAAGTTGGGCATCTAGCTACTATAAGTTCGTATTACATGTTTAGGTTTTGCATTTAGATATAATTAGGTTTTGGATTCTTTTTAAACGAGGTTAGTTTAACTCATAATTAACGTTTTCAAAAAAATTAAAAATAACTTAGTTAGCATCTCATAAGTACAATTAGTGATAGCTGGAAAAGATACAACTATTAGCTTAACTTCAACTCTAATCACGACTTTTATTTGAATTTCAATTGCCAATATAGTAACTTTTAAATTAACTATTAGATACAACTATTAGCTTAAGTCCAATGAATCTAAAATGATTAGTTTAACTTCAACTCTAATGAGTGGTATTGGATAAAGATTAGATTAACTCCAATGATTCTACAACTATTACCTTAAATTCAACTGTAATCTCGATTATATTGGATAACGGTTAGATTGTTCCAATAGTGATACAACTATTAATTAAATTTAGATGAACTCCATCACTTAGCATGAGAATTTGACCTTGATTGCAGTGAAACCATGCACCAAGAACAATCACTTAGGTAATGTGCAGCTTATGTGACACTTGGGCTCCATTGGCATTTGGTAGTCAAGTTAATGTGCATAAGGCTTATTCTAAGCTTTATATTAACTTTTAAATTAACTATTAGATACAACTATTAGCTACCTCTATGATCCTAAATTCTACTATGAGCTTAACAACCATAAATTAAGTGGTTGTTATATTAGTTTAACTACTAGATACAAGTAATTGACACATTCTTTAGTAAAAAAACATTATCAATATGTCAAATATATACCTAAGTATTTCAAACATATTAATTTTAGTAATATGGTTGTTGCTAGTTTTAATTGGGCATTAAAGGTTAGCTGTGCATGACATTGGAGAGTCATGAGATTTAACAACACTTTCATGTTTGTTGTGGAACATTTTAATTCGACATCCATGTATTTTAATTCATTAAAATTTAGGGTGAGGTGTTTTTGTTTGTCATATTGTTTTTTCATTGCATAGGTATACATAATAAGTTACATGTTTTATTCAAATTTCGATTTGAATGAAAAACTGTTTGCATAATGAAAATTTAATTTAAGCACGATTTTTTCAATACTAGTATTTTTTATAATAAAGTGTAGGTATTAATAACATAAGGAAGCTACATAATTAGCATAGTCACTTAACTTGTGGTGGGTGAATAATGAATAATATTTCACAACCTAAGTGTTCCTTGTTATCGATAGATTACTTAGCACTTAATCATGCATTAACTACGAGTTCTTTTTAATTTTTTTTTATAATTGTTTATTTTGAATATGAAATGACTACCATAAAATCAATATGGAGAGTACACTTGTCTCATCCTTGTGCAATATAAAAAAACCATGGGCTCTAGTTCACCCCAAATTCTAAGATATAAACACCTACTATAATTATTAATTATTTAATTATAGTACCAAACATGAATGCAAATCTACCATGCATGATGTGTCCCAAATTATAATAATTGCACCGAAAATACCTAGTTGCTCTACAACCCAATATGGGGAGATGTTGTCACATAACTTAATATAATGGATAAGGTGATGCACCAAAAATAAAAATTAATTAAAAAAATTCACGTGGCCTCATTAAAAATATTTGAAAAAAAATCATATTGCTCATGAAATAAATTTAAAACCAAATAAGAAGTCGTTAAAAAAATATTTGTTGGTTAATAAAAAAAATCAAATAAAACAAACCATAGATCCATGTTAGAACCATATCTATGGAGCATGGAGAGGGATCAAATTTATTTTGGTGTAAATTATTTTTGAAAGTGTAAAAATTTTAAGATCAAATAAAAGTTACACCTTAAGAATGTTGGAAATATTAATTACTCGTTGATTTGAATAGCACATTAGTCGACTCTATTAGAGTCTGTAGCAGGTCAGTCCTTGTCAGGAAGTCTGACAAGATGAAGAGCTCACATCTCTTGTATATAATCATGTTGAATTAAATTGTTGAAGCTAAGTTTTTAGGTTGATAGTTATTATAGTCTTTAATGTTAAGTCGGTAGCTTCACAAAGAAGCAATTTTAGTCCGTAGAAGTTTTCTATATGAAGAAGATTGTAAATTTGTATTATGAGAAATACTCAGATAAAACAGAAGAGGAGGTAGAGGAGAAGAGAAGAACAAAGCAAGTGTGCCGAGAAGAAGAAGAATAAAAACTCTGTGAAGAGTTTGAAGCTCAAGCTTCTGTGTTTTTTGAAAGTATTAAGAGCCAAAGCTCTTTAAAAGGAGGAACATCCTTGTAATTTCTAAGTCTGTATTTACGGCTATAAGTTCTTTGTTATATCGTCACAAAAAATATTTCCACAATTTTATGGTTTAATACAAGTTTTATCTAGCCACACATCTTCTCCATATTTACTTGAGTGAATGTTGTTTTACATTTACTCCTCACATTATGTAAAATTCCAGTTTCTATACATAGGAGTGTTCGACACAAATATTATTTAATGTTGGGTTATATACTATTGTGAGTGAGTTGCAAAAGTTGGGTCGCAGTTTATCCCAGATTACCGTAGTGAAAAATGTTTTTAATATTATAATTAATTTAGACTAGGAAATATAAAGTTGTTCTGTTGAAGTGAAATTGGGTCCCACGGGAGTTGGTCGGAGCCTAAATCTTGTCGCAGTAAAATCCGGTTGAATTAATTATGTCAAGGTAAAAATTTGGTGGGTGAAAAGTTTGTCGTGGGTATATTGGTTGTAAGACTTTCCATAAAAGTTAAAATGGAAAACAAAAAGGTTGTGCTACGTGGTAACTCACGTTATCTACCG
>LPNX011178512.1:1976-16566 GCA_001517045.1 Pseudotsuga menziesii | reverse complement strand
GAAGAGAGAGAATACACTGAGGAGTTCTACAAAGTAAACCTAAGGGCTGGATATGTGGAAGAGTCAGTAGAAAAGGATGCTAGATATGTGAATGGTTTAAGGATGTATATCCAAGAAGAGATCAGCATGATTTCTCCTAGAACAATGGAGGAGACATATCAGTGCGCCTTAAGGGAAAAAGAGAAGATATTAAGGAAGTAGAGCTTCAATAGAGGTTGCGGTTCAGCCAGTGGAAGAGGGAACGCAAAAGTTTTAGAAGAAATGAGAGAGTTAAGGGCATGTCTAGAAGCCATGGAAACAGACAGACAAAGAGACCCAGAAGCAGGGGATATAAGTGAACCTAAGGATGAAGAGCTAGGAGAAGAAGATGCACCTATGCATGAAACACCAGAGTTAATATATTTTTAATCTATTCTGGAAGCAACTTCAAGGCCGAGATCGAAGAGAGAGAATACACTGAGGAGTTCTACAAAGTAAACCTAAGGGCTGGATATGTGGAAGAGTCAGTAGAAAAGGATGCTAGATATGTGAATGGTTTAAGGATGTATATCCAAGAAGAGATCAGCATGATTTCTCCTAGAACAATGGAGGAGACATATCAGTGCGCCTTAAGGGAAAAAGAGAAGATATTAAGGAAGTAGAGCTTCAATAGAGGTTGTGGTTCAGCTAGTGGAAGAGGGAAAGCGGCTAGAAGAGGAATATTTGGACCATAGAGAGGGGAGTCCAATAAATCTATCTAGCAAGAGCAGAATGGTAGAGGAGGTGATTCTAGCAGAAGGGGACCTTACCAAGGAGGTAGAGGTAGAGGACGAGGTAGAGACGTTGTTGTTAGATGCTACAAATGCAACCAGTTGGGGCATAAGTCATTTGAATGTCCAGTTTAAGAAGACATAGGGAAGAGTGGATCCTATGTAGCTCAGAATGAGCAGCAGCAAGAACAGTTGATGGTAGAGGAAGTCTTTTTAAAGACAGGAGAATCTTTGATGATGAACAAGGTCTTGTTGAAACCTGAGAAAGAGCCAGTGGAGCGTTCTCAAAGTAATTCGTTGTTCAAGACTACATGTAAAGTCCAAGGTAAGTTTTGTAAGATGGTGATTGACAGTGGGAGTACTTACAATCTTGTTTCCATGGAGATGGTGGAGAAGCTGTGGCTAAGGAAGACCAAGCATCCAATTCCATACAAAGTATCTTGGTTACACAAAGGACATCAAATCTTGGTGAGTGAGCAATGTGAGGTTGATTTTCATATAGGTCCATATAAGGACTAGATTCAATGTGATGTTATGCCAATGGATGTTTTTCATATACTGTTAGGAATACCGTGGAAATTTAAGAAGAGAGTAACTCATGATGGTAGGAGTAACTGTCATAGTTTCGAGAAGAATGGGAGAACACATGTACTTCACCCTCTACAGGCAGGTAGTACAATAGGGTAGTCAGAACCTAAGGTTTTGATGTTGTTAGGAAAAGAGTATTTGCAACAGGTTGAGAAAGCAGAATTTAACTATGTTGTGGGGTGCAAACCAAGAGTAGTGACAGTGAAGACTAATGTGACATATCTACCTGAGTATATTTAGGAGATGCTGAGTGAGTATAGTGACATTGTGGTGGATGATTTACCCAATGAACTACCACCAAGGAGGAATATAATTCATCAAATTTATTTTATTCCAGGAGCCAGTTTACCAAACAAGGCAGCATACAGGTTGACACCTCAAGAGAACGAAGAATTGAGGAAGCAGGTCCAAGGATTGGTTCTAAAGAGTCCGAGTGCATGTGCGGTACAAGCGGTACTGACATCAAAGAAGGATGGTGAGTGGAGGATGTGTACTGACTCCATAGAAATTAATAAGATCACCATTAGATATATATTTCCATTACCAAGGATGGATGACATGATGGATTTCCTGAGTGGGGAAACATGCTTTTCAAAACTGGATTTGAAGAGTGGATATCATCAGATAAGGATCAGAGAAGGAGATGAGTGGAATACAACCTTCAAGACAAATGATGGGTTGAATATGGATCCATAAAAGGTGCAAGCAATCATTGATTGGCCTTCACCTGGGAACATGTTTGAGGTAAGGAGCTTTCATGGATTGGAAAAATTCTATAGGAAATTTATAAATAATTTCAGTACTATTTGCACATCTATTGTTGAGATGATTAGGAAGGATAAACAACCATTTCCATGGACAACAAAGGCTAAAAGGAGCTTTTTGTTCTTGAAGAATAAGATCATTGAACAACCAGTATTGAATTTACCAGACTTCAACCACCCTTTCCAAGTGAAGTGTGATGCAAGTGGGGTAGCAATCGGAGTTGTGCTTAGTCAGGAGGACAAGCCTATAGCATATTTCAGTGAGAAGACTGATTCCTTGAGTTGAGTTCTTGCAAAACTTCACCTTTTTGTTGGAAAATATAAGTGGACAGTCAAACAGAGTAGCTGATTCCTTGAGTAGGAGACTGTTGATTATGCAAGAAAACCAGATCAAAGTTTTGGGATTTGAGCATTTGAGAGATTTGTATGAAGCTGACCTTTATTTCCAGAAGGCTTACATGGCTTGTAAGAATCCAGTAGAGGTGGATAGAGACCCATGGATGGAGTATACACTACAAGAATGTTTTCTCTTTAAAAACATTAAAATGTGTATACCAAGGTGTTCTATGAGAGAGAATTCGATACAAGAGAAACATAATGGAGGTATGGCAGGTCACTTTGTAAGTGATAAGACCTTTGGAAAATTGGGTCATTTCTATTTTTGGCTAAGGATGAGGTCTAAAGTTGAGAAGTTTGTAAGCAAATGCAGAGTATGCTAGCATGCTAAGGGGAGAAGCCAGAACACAGGATTGTATAGACCATCACTTATTCCAACTAGGCCTTGTGATTCTGTGAGTGTGTATTTCATTCTAGGTTTACCAAGAACTCAGAGGTAACATGATTCTATCTTTGTTGTTGTTGATAGATTCTCTAAGATGGCACATTTCATTCCATGTTACAAGACTAGTGATGCCACACACATTGCTAACTTGTTCTTTGATGAATTTGTGAAACTACATGGTTTACCTAGAAGCATTGTATCAGATAAAGATGTGAAGTTCACATGGAGTTTTTGGGGAACCTTGTGCAAGAAGTTGGGTACCAAACTAAATTTTAGTTCAGCATATCACCCACAGTCTAATGGACAGACTGAAGTAGTCAATAGGATTCTGGGAAACATGTTGATTGGGTAGAGTCCTAAGCAGTAGGACAGATTATTAGCTCTGTTATATTTTTAACATTAAGCTAGCATTATATTAGGATCTTTAACTAAGAGAATAACAAGCACAGCAATCAAACACAAGAGACAATGAACGCAGTGTTTTTCCTCGGGGAAACCATATATGGAGAAAACCCTGAAACTTCCTCAGAGCTAGAATCAACACCAAAAGTAAAACCCCAAAACATTGAGATGATCTCCTCACAGCAGTAGCCTCTTTCTTTCTAGCCCCAACAGCTTCTTCTTCCTTAGCTATGCGCTACAACTGAGTGTGAGTGAGTGTGTGATAAATAAAGAGACTCACTCCCTATTTATACTAATTCCTAACTTGACAATAACCAACTAGGTCCGACTTCTCTAGGAGAGTCTAATAACCCTAGTGCCCCGAAACTGCAAGGACTTTAACCCTTGATCAATAGGAGGGTTACCCACAATGACTTGACATGACTTGTTTACATTATAGAACCTCCCGATAGGAACATCGGGTCATGAAATGACTCAAATACATTACAGACACATCCCGGAATAAACATCGGGGTACAATACATAAGATATACGGATGAATACATTCCGAAGTTGTAAATACATTAACACTCCCTCTTAACTAGGAAGGTATTCTCTTGACACAATTTATTAGCACAAGTATTCTTCTCTGTATCATCTAGATCATCATCGAGTCCTCGTCATCTTCAAGTCATCTTCATCTTCAAGTCATCTTCACCTTCGGATCTGGATCATCACTGGAATATCATCACTAGATCTGGATCATCACTCGATATAGATCATCATCACTGGATCTAGATCATCACTCGATATGGATCATCACTGCTGGATCATCACAGCTGGATCATCAACACGGGTGATATCTCATGATTCTTCTTGTCACAGGAGGTTCTACAGAGCCATCCCTTTTTCATGTTGGTTGTAGGCCTAGCCTCCATGTAGGTCTTCTTCAGTGCTTATATCTAACCCTAAGACAGAATGGCCTACTCGGCACTTACATCTGACCATGAGAGGAACACATCCAACACCATGTCAGAAAGGTACACCTAGCACTCACATCTGACCATGCAGGAACACATCCCACAACCCTGTCAGAAAGGCCCAACACTTACATTCACCAGCATGATAGGACACACCTACTATCATCTATTGAAGGCACATCACTCACATCCACCAGCATGATAGGAAACACCTACTATCATCTATGGAAAGTCTCAGCACTTACATCCACTAGCATGGTAGGACACACCTACTACCATCTGTGGAAAGGCACAACACTTACAATCACTAGCATGGTAGGAAATACCTACTACCATATGTGAAAAGGATATGCACTTACATCTGACCATGGAAGGAACTTAATCCTCTCACCATGTCAGAATGGCTCTCAGTCCCAGACTGAGGGTTCCTGGTAACTGACCAGGTGCCTCCATTCTCCCAGAGAATAGTAACAGCCCTTATATCTAATCAAGAGAGAACACATCCGTCAATCACATAATAATGGCCATGCACTCATATCTGATCATATGAGAACACATCTCAAATTCATATCAGAATGGCCCTTAGTCCCAGACTGAGCTTTCCTGGTAACTGACCAGATACCTCCATTCAAAGAATGGCAACATCCCATATATCTAATTAAGTGGGAACACATCCCTCAATCACATTAGAATGGCCATGCACTCATATTTGATCATGTGAGAACACATATCATAGTCATATCAGAATGGCCCTTAGTCCCAGACTGAGCTTTACTGGAAACTGACCAGGTACCTCCATTCAAAGAATGGCAATAGCCCTTATATCTGATCATGTAGGAACCAAGCCTACAATCATATCAGAGTGGATCAACACTCATATCTGACATGGAAGGAACCAATCCTCTCACCATGACAGAATGGCTTATCCCTTACATCTGACCATGGAAGGAACCAATCCTCTCACCATGTTAGAATGGCTCACATACTCATCACTTCCCTTGGAGGGAACTTCGATCTGGAGAACACCAAGCTTCTCCCTGAAGTATTCAAACTTCACTCTTGCTAATGGCTTTGTTAACACATCAGCTATTTGTTTGTCCATCGCAACATATTGGAGCTTCACTTCTCCTCTCTGCACCATATCCCTGATATAGTGATACTTGATCTCGATATGCTTTGACTTGTCATGGAACACCAGGTTCTTCGACAACTTCACACAACTCTGGTTGTCACAATATATGCAAGTAGCATCTAACTGGAGATCAAATAAATCAGACAGTAGCTTCCTTAGCCATACTGCCTCACAACTAGGTGAACAAGTTGCGACATACTCTGCCTCAGCTATACTTAGTGCCACACAACACTGCTTCCTGCTAAACCAAGAGATCACACCTAATCCCATACTGAAGAAACACCCTGAAGTGCTCTTCCTATCGATGGCACTTCCTGCCCAATCTGAATCAACATAACCCTCTATGTTAATATTCTGATCTGCTTCATACTTGAGCCCATACTCAACTATACCCCTCAGGTACCTCAGAATATGCTTTGCAGCAATCAAGTGAACATGTCTCGGATCTGTCAGGAACTGGCTCAAGGTGTTCACAGCAAAGCAAATATCTGGTCTCATGTTCGTCAGGTACATCAAGGACCTAATCATCTGACGATACATCATAGCATCAACTACTTCTAATGAAGCATCACTTAATAGCTTCAAGTTTTATTCCATAGGTGTGGTCATGGCCTTGCAGTCCATCATCCCGAATCTCTTCAGGATCTCTATTGCATATTTCCCTTGTCCCAGGTAAATTCCATCTTTATTCTACCACTCCTCCATGCCTAGGAAATAATGCATCATACCTAAGTCCTTCATTTCGATTTCGGCAGCAAGCTTCCTCTTCGTATCAGCAATCAACCCATCCATACCTATTACAAATAGATCATCTGCATACAGTAGGAGCATCACTAGGTTTCCATCTTCAACCTTGTAGTATAGATTGGAATCTGCTTTACTCTTGGTAAATCCCAAACTGGATAGAAAGCTATCAATTCTACCGTACCATGTCCTGGGTGCATATTTCAAATCATACAGGGATTTTTTCAATCTACACACATGAGATTCCTTGTCATGTGTCTCAAAACCGAGTGGATGCTCCACATACAATTCCTCTTCCACTACACGATTCAAGAAATCATTCTTGGCATCCATTTGGTGTATCTTCCATTTCATCACTGCATCCAGAGCAAGTACTGATCTGATAGCATCCTTCCATTCTTTCCTTTCTATCGCTTCTTCATAGTTGGAAGGCTCTTTATCAATGAAATCACATAATAATGCTACATACCCAGAGTAGGACCTGGTCCTCTTTCTTTCTCTGTGATTCTCTTCTAGAGCCCCATATCTTTTTGCACCTTGGATAGCTTCTCGTACCCAAGCAGGTTTCCTCTTATGAGGATTCTTCTCCTGAGGTGGATCTACAAGTTCTTGAGGCTCTTCAAATTCTCGATCTTCTTCTTGAATTTCTTCGTTCATGGTTGTGTCATGAATTCTGGGTGCTTCTGTTTCTTCAGGTTCTTCAGCAGGTCTCTATCTAGATTTGTTGTAAGTTGAGTCTTCGTCAAATGTTACATCCCTAATGATATCAATCTTCTTGAATTCTAGGAAGTATATTCTGTAAGCCTTTGAGCTTTTAGAGTATCCCACAAATATACCCTTCTTTCCTAAAGGATCTAATTTTGTACTCTTTTCTTTTAGAGTGTGTATGTACACTAGACAGCTGAATATTCTAAGATCGTTGACTTCTGGTTTCTTACCGGAAAATACTTCTTCAGGTGTCTTGTTCTTGAGTAGTCTGTGTGGAGTAGGGTTATGTACATACACCATTGTTCTAGCAGCTTCTTCCCATAGATGCATGGAAAGATCTTGATCATGAAGCATAGCCCTTGCAACTTCTATGATCGTTCTCTTCTTTCTTTCTGCAACCCCATTCTATTGTGGATTATATGGAGTAGTTAACTCCCTCTTAATCCTTGAATCTTTGCACATTGCTTTGAATTCATTTGAAGTGAATTATGCACCATTATCTATCAATCGAAAGTTCTTGATCTTCTTTTCTGTGTGGTTCTCGATGAAGGCTTTGAATTCCTTGAATTTGCTGAAAACTTCATCTTTTTTCTTCATGAAGTAAATCGATGCCTTCCTAGAAAAATCATCAATAAAAAAAACATAGTATACATACTTGCTTAATGAACTTGATGACATTGGACCGCATACATCGAAGTGGATGATTTCCAAGATTCCTTTTGCCTTGCTCTCGCTAGTTGGAAATGTCTTCTTTGTGTTCTTTCCTTTTGCACATCCTTTGCAGACTCCATCATGTTTTGCTTGAATTTCTGGAAGACCTTCAACAACTTTGCTTGCAAGTGGTAGTACTCTTTAATGCACATGTGTAAGCCTTCTATGCCAAAGTGTTTGGGTACACATGGTACTCCCAAAAGACCGAACACCTTGAGCAACCGCTTCACAAAAATAGATCATAGATCAACACACCAATGTTTGTCATATGATTAAAACCCTCGAGAGGGAAACAATCCATGGCCCTATCCTAATAGCTACTTTGAGCAATTTACTATGCAAAATAAAGAAAGTTACATCTGAGCTTCTCATAATCGATCAACTAGACAAGGACCCTCTATGCTCTTTAAATAGAGATCATAGACCAATCGGGTGTTAAGCCACGGATCAATGGTAGATATGATCTAAGAGAAGTTGAACCATTGGATCACTCTATGTCTAGAACATATCATGACCATCGGATTAGAATGTTTACAAATGCATACTAATGCATACTAAAGAAAACACACTTAGGTAAACACACTTTTACCTAACATATATATTATTGTTTGGCTTATTATTGCAAAATTTTTGTTTCTTGGGAGGCTTGGACTTTTATTTCTATTGGGACAATAAAGATTTCCCAAATGTATCTGCATTGTTACTTATTTCGAGATGAATGAGCTTATCTTGCTCTCTAATTAAGGAATCACAAAAGGATTCAAGACTAGGCTCTTGATAGCTAGCTGCAGTCAAGGATTCTTTCATGGAGTAGAATGTAGATATAAAAACAGAATATGCAGGTCCAAGTTTAGAAAGAATATGGTAAATACATTGTTTATCTTCTTTCTTAATCTTGCATTCTGCACATAAGAGTCTAAGAGTTTTATACTTAGATAAATAGTCTTGAATGCATGAAAAATCATTTGGATTCAAGGAAATCAACTCATTCTCAAGTTGATGACCTCGAATTTCATTGTGTTTACCAAACACAGATTCCAACTTTTCCGAAGCTATATTAGGTTCATCAATTCCAGATATGTGGAATCACAAATCGGTAGAGATTGAAATCCCAATCAATCCATGAGCTTTATCACATCTATTTTCCCATTCAATTTTCTTATCATCATCAGTGGGTTATGTTTCTTTCCCTGAGGTTATCCAGAAAAGTCCCCTACTTCATAGAACATCCTCCATACGATATTTCCATGAGAAATAGTTAGAACTTGTAAGTATAATATCACAATGGGTGGCCATACCGTAAAATAATGGCTAAAAGAACAAAAACTAACTATCTGGATGCAAATAGCTTGAAAAAATATGCGGTTTTAAAAAAATCAGCACTGAAAAATGATTCTGGATTATGAAGTTATGCTTGATCAAAGAAAATGTTGAAGATGTCCCCAATAGTGACGTGGCAGATATTAACTTGACCAACTAAAAAAAATAACCCCCCTCTTCCCAAGATCAACCTTTGACAATCACTTTACAATAAAGTTGCTTTTAAGTGAATCACTTTTGTAAAGTAAGTGATGTTCACTTTTACAATAATGTTACTTTTAAATACTGCAGTAATAAATTAAAAGACTTAAGTGACTCATTTTTTATTTTATTTTATTTATATGAGATGCACTTTTACAATAAAGTAACTTGAAAATAGAAATTGCATGCACTAAAAAGTAGCTTAATAAGACTTGAACTCAAGAGCTATTAAGGAATAAAGCAACTTTAGACCAAGTGAGCTAAGTTTAAAAGGTACGTAAAAGAATCGAAAGAGGAAGGGGACTTCTTCTTTTTTTTGTTTTTTAAACACTCTTCTCTCTCATTCTCCATGCTTTCCTTTCTTTTTCTGCAAATCACAAAAAAATAAAAAATAAAAACAAAAAAAAACTTTTTCCATACAATAGAGTTAGATCTTGGTTAGCTTACTCGAAAAGCCTACATTTTCAAGTTTTCTCGATGTTTCTGATTTGCCGTGATCACACAAGGTGTACGGAAAAGAGCATATGTAGCCGAGAAGACAAGAAAAAAAACTTTCCCTTAATGTTTTTTATTCACCCCCATTGCGTAAGGTGCGCGACAAAGAGCATACGCAGCCAGGGAATACAACAATCCAAGACTAAAATAGTAAATATCTAACAATAAAACTGATAAAATATGAGAGATTTAAAAAAAATAAAACAAATCGTCACTGTAACATTATACCTTCATATTTTTCGAAATGGGTGTTTCTAGAACAAACGAAAACCGTTTTCGATGAAACAAAAACTATTTCCCAATAGAAACGACGCTCTGGATGTAATGGAATAGCTCCCATAGGCCACAAATGCACAGAAAATCTAGAACCAGAAACCCTTTCAAAGTTTTGGCAACACCGGTTCCAAATCTTAATCAAAACCGAAAGCAGCTCTTCATAAATGGTTTGATACCATGTTCAGGTACATAAGGTACTCTGAAAAGACCAAACACCTTGAGCAACTGCTTCACACAAATAGATCACAGATCAACACACTAATGTTTGTCACGTGGTTAAAACCCTCGAGAGAAATAGTCCATAGCCCCAGCCAAATAGCTACTTGGAGCAATTTATTATGCAAAAAAAGAAAGTTACATATGAGCTTCTCATAATCGATCAACTAGCCAAGGACCCGCTATGCTCTTTAAATAGAGATCATAGACCAATCGGGTGTTAAGCCATGAATCAATGGTAGGTATGATTTAAGAGAAGTTGAATCGTCAAATCACTCTATGTCTAGAACATATCGTGACCATCGGATTAGAATATTTACAAATGCATACTAAAGAAAACACACTTTTACCTAACAGATATATTATACAAGTTGATCTTAACTAACTCCTACATGTCTAAATATCCTAACATCCTCCCTTAAGAAAAAATTGGAATAGGATTGAAGGATTTACAAAAGTGACACTATTAGGAGAAGGAAGGAGGTATTAGAGCATATCCGCCCTTAAGGACACATTCTTAAACTCCTAACATAGACCGAACTTTAGAAAACTTTGCTTCTATAAGAGACTTGGTGAAGATGTCTACTAGTTGATCATATGTAGGGCAATAGAGCACTTCAATAACACTATCATGAACAAGATTTCTGATGAAGTGCATGTATAGCTTAATGTGTTTGTTGCACTGATGTAGAACTTGACCTTTGGCAAGCTTGATGGCACTTTGATTATCACACCAAAGTGGAGTAGGCTGCTACTGCTCGAATCCAAACTATGAAAGGATCTGTCGAATCCATAAAGCTTCTTGATTGGCATTAACTACTGCTCGATATTCTTTTTCTACTGAAGAAAGAGCAAGAGCTTGTTGTTTTTTACAAGTCCAAGTGACAGTTCCAGATCCCAGAATGAAAACATAACCTGCAGTAGAATTTTGATCATCAGGATCACTGACCCAATCTGAATCACTGAAACCAACCAACAAATATTTCCCCCTGTACTGTAATGAGTCCCAAACTAAATTGTACCTCGAATATATCGAAGTATTCTTTTTGCTGCTTTCCAGTGAATTTCATGAGGAGTTTGCATATAACGAGCAACACGACCAACAGCAAAGGAAAGGTCAGGACAAGAATGAGTCAAGTATAAAAGACTACCAACAAGCTGACGATACAAGGTGGAATCTACTTCAGGGGAAGTATATGAGTGGCATAAAATTTGACTCCAGACTGGAAGGGAGAAGGGGCTGGTTTACAATCTTCCATGTAGAAGTGACGAAGAAGATCACAAGCATAGTTAGACTGGGAAAGAAATATTCCTTCTTTGGTTTGCAAGACTTGGAGACCAAGAAAATAATGCAAATGTCACCAAGAACTCAAAGGTGACATGATTCTATCTTTGTTGTTGTTGATAGATTCTCTAAGATGGCACATTTCATTCCATGTTACAAGACTAGTGATGCCACACACATTGCTAACTTGTTCTTTGATGAAGTTGTGAAACTACATGGTTTACCTAGAAGCATTGTATCAGACAGAGATGTGAAGTTCACAGCGAATTTTTGGGGAACCTTGTGCAAGAAGTTGGTTACTAGACTAAATTTTAGTTCAGCATATCACCCACATTCTGATGGACAGACCGAAGTACTCAATAGGATTCTAGGAAACATGTTGATTGGGGAGAGTCCTAAGCAGTGGGACAGAGTATTAGCTCTGTTAGATTTTTAACATTAAACTAGCATTATATTAGGATCTTTAACTAAGAGAATAACAAGCGCAGCAATCAAACACAAGAGACAATGAACATAGTGTTTTTCCTCGGGGAAACCATAAATGGAGAAAACCCCAGAAATTCCTCAGAGATAGAATTAGGACCAAAAGTAAAACCCCAAAACAACAAGATGATCTCCTGACAGGAGTAGCCTCTTTTTTTCTATCCCCAACAGCTTTTTCTTCCTTAGTTATGCACTACAACTGATTGTGAGTGAGTGTGTAATAAATAGAGAGACTCACTCTCTATTTATAATAACTCCTAACTTGACAATAACCAACTAGGGCCAACTTCTCTAGGAGAGTCCAATAACCCTAGTGCCCCGGAACTGCAGGGACTTTAACCCTTGATCAATAGGAGGGTAACCCACAATGACATGACATGACTTGTTTACATTATAGAACCTCCCGATAGGAACATCGGGTCATGACATGACTCAAATACATTGCAGACACATCTCAAAATAAACATCGGGGTATAATACATAAGATATACGGATGAATACATTCTGAAGTTACGGATGAATACAATCCCTCTTAACTAGGAAGGTATTCTCTCGACACAATTTATTAGCATAAGTCTTCTTCTCTGTATCATCTAGATCATCATCGAATCCTCATCATCTTCAAGTCATCGTCATCTTCGGATCTGGATCATCACTCAATATGGATCATCACTGGAATATTGTAGAAGGAGCAAGTCGATAAGTCAACTTGAATGAGGACCGAATTAGTCGATCATCTGTCTAAGTCGATGGACCGACTTAGTTGATCAACCGACTAAGTCGGTCGGCCGACTAAACTAGAAGATTAGGTCGGCTACCTAAAAGTCATGTCGGTTCACCGAACCGACAAGTAGTTATTTTGTAACTATCTGTAAATTGTATATATTAGGCTGTTGAGCCAAACGAGAACTCAGTTCAATTCTCTGCATTGTATGGACTCACTATAATAATATAATTTGTTTACTCCTATCTGTTCTTGTCCCTTGTCTCTGTCTTATATTTATGTATGTTTTAGTATGTATTATTGGTAACCTTATGTGATCTGTGAGATTACAACATTGGTTCTGTTGCCGGTAATACATGACTGAAATATATGCTCACATATGATACCAGAGCAGGGGATTAAGGACTGGTGGGAACGTAAAATTGCAAACTATTTGCAAAATTACGCACGAAGGAACAGATTAATAGTCACTGAAGCCAAAGAAATATTTTTTACAGAAACACATGAAAATTTTGTCGAATCAGTGCCCCAACTCTTGAAGCAACTCCTGGATGAGAAAGCCGAACGCGACTAAAGAACAACAGTTGCTGGAAAAACTGATCCGAGGAGGTCGAACAAATTGATCCGAGTGGTTTGAGAAAATCGTCGACGACTTTTGTGAGGAGCAGGCAGTCGAAGGTAGAACTTCAGTGGAAACTGTCAAAGAGAAATTTTACATAGATTTCACCGAACAATTTTTGTGTTCCCTACCGACCTTGCTGTTCAAATTCTTGATCGAGAAAGGAGCAGGACACATCATTGAACCTCGTCCACCACTGTACGAACAACCATAAAACACTAACTAGGCGGAGAAGCAGAGGAAGTGGGAAAAATTCATTGCATAAAGGGAGTGGGAATACTTCCTAAGCAAATAGACCAAACTATCCGGGCTTTCTAAAAGCGTCGGGTATGTAACACCCTAGTTTTGACCCCGTTTGCATGATGTATATAATGTAATTAATCATGGTGAGGAGCTAAAGGAAAAAGCCCCACCATCGATTTGGTTATGTATGTTTCGACAATGGGGATAGTTGCTGATGGTATGTCGTGCTATCCGGCACATTATAGTTTGGCATCATGTAAATACGCACATCAATTAAAAAATAAACCCACAATCAGCTACAACAGTGCAACGTTAAAATGAAAAGGGCACGTTTCCAAAGGATAAGGAGGGGGGGATGTCAAACCTTGGACTATGGGGGGGGAATCCATGTGTCACCACCCTGTTTGATTTGCCATCTTTCCTTGTCTTATCCAACTCCCACTTTAATGTTTTTGTTGAGTTAGTTGAGAGCAGTTACTGCTGGAGGAAATGTGGGCATGGGGGGGCGCCAGTTTGGCAGGATGCTGCCAGTCCTGACGGTACACATACCCAGCGGCAGAAGCCATCATTTCCCTCACACCTGGTCTTCACCTTCACGATTGTGGTCTGGGAAATTGGGGGATTCTCATGCAGAGAGGGTTCGGCTTCCTCATGTGCACCATTTGGGGGGATTCTTCAACAACTGATCACCCTCATGCAAAGAGTCGTTCTCCCTTCTCTTCTCACGCACAGGAATTCTACGTTGGTTTTCCTCATGTAGGGAGTGAGTGAAATCATGGCTATCACTCAGGATTTTTGGGTGTAGGAGCCATTCATGCTCGGGGCTATGTGCCATTGTGTTCCACACCGGTTTCGGTGGTATGTGTATGTCTCCTTATCGATTGTGGCCGTGTATGCTATCTACTGTGGTCTGCGTTTGTGTTTTCCTCTTTCCACGCTGGGAGTTTGGCTTCTCCTTTGTTTTGAGACTGTGGATTGTTGCCTTCATTCATTGTGAGTTTGGGCTGTTGATGTACCCTGGTTTTGGGTTGCTGTTGAGTTGTTTTGGCCACGCTAGGGCCAAGAACAACTCTGAGTTGTCTTGTGGCTTGAGCTGTGTTTTGCCTCGTGGTTTGGATTGTCACCCATTTTTCTTTTCCTTCTTCATAGAGCTATGAAGGGATTGTTTTGCTACGGTATGCAGTGGTTGG
>LPNX011178494.1:506588-530514 GCA_001517045.1 Pseudotsuga menziesii | reverse complement strand
AAATAACATACATCAGGGATTCGAATGCATGAGGAGCAATTCGAATCTAGCATAAAGCAGGCTTACTAAAAATAAGCAAATCCTCCATAGGTGTAAAAAAATGATCCCAAATATGTCATGGAGCTCACGAATTGGAAAAATGGCTTAGGAAAGCTAAAGAGTGGTGGAATGGCAGATCATACATGCTTTTTCATGGAGAAAAGAGAGGAGGATGTGTAGGACAAAAAACTAGTCAACCTCACCTAGTCTAGCTTTTCCTTTTGCCTTAAAACACTGAAAAAGCAGGGAATAAAGCAGAAAAAGCAGAAGGGCGCCTAGGAGGCCAGGAATAAAGAAGATTTGATTCCTTGGGCTTTCCCATGTGCTACATGATTCAAATAAGGCAAGTTTGACCATTATGGATAGGCAAATGACAAGTTGCACAAGGTGGGACACATGAACTAGGAAAATAAGACAGAAATAATTAAATTAATGTCTAAGTGGGTAAACTATGGGTTGATTATTCTAACACCCCCCCTTAAGCGTGACTTATGAGTAATATATCAGAAAATTATAGGGCCTAGCAACAAGGCTTAGTCACCCTTTACATACTGCATGTCCATTTAAACAAGGAAAGAGGCAAAACCAACTTGGGAAAATCCTCCCTTAAACATGGACTGTAAACAAAATTGTAGAATCTTGTCTTCACTCATGCTTCACAACATGATCAGCAATCCCCAGCAGTGATTTGAGATTGCTGAAGGTCTTCTCACAAAATGCTTTGGTGAAGATATCAGCTACTTGTTCTGAAGATGAACAGAAGAGTAGGTGAATGGTGCCATCATGCACAAGTTCTCTAATGCAGTGCATATGGATCTCAATGTGTCTGGTTCTCTGCTTCTGAACTGGATCTTTGTAGATTCGAATGGTACTCTGGTTATCATAGTAGATGGTAGTTGAGTACTCTAGTTCGAAGCCACACTCTCCAAGTAAACCTTGCAACCATAAAATTGAGTTGATGCATTAACAACTCCTTTGTACTCTGCTTTTGTAGATGAGAGTGCAATGGCACTCTGTTTCTTACTTGACCAGCTGATTGGCCCTTTTGCAATCATGAAAACATATCCTGATCTGGACTTTCTATCTATGCTATCACCTACCCAATCACTGTCAGTAAATCCAATCAAATCAAGATCATATTTTGCTTTATAGAAGATCCCATGTGTCCTTGTTCCCTGAACAAAGTTAAGGATCCTTTTGGATGCTTTCCAATGGATATCTTGAGGCTAATCCATGAATCTAGAAGCCACGCTTACTGCATAAAAAATATCATGTCTAGTATGTGTCAAATATAACAAACATCCAATCAATTTCCTATACATTGTATTGTTTACCATCGGTGAAGAATCAGCTTCTTCCAGCTTCACTCCTGAAAGGAAAGGAGTTTTGCTTTCTTTGCAATCCTTCATTCTGAATTTATTCAGAAAGTCCAAGGCATATTTGGATTGGTGCACCTTGATTCTATCTTTGGTTTGAGCAATCTCAAGCCCCAAAAATTGACTTAAGAGCCCCAAATCTGTCATGGAGAAGGCTTGGTTCATAGCACTCTTTAAGGAAGCAATCTCAGCATTTGAGCTTCTTGTAATGAGTAGGTCATCAAAATATAACACAATTATCATTAATTAACCATTAACTAACTTCAAATAGACATTTGGATCTGATTTGCACCGAAAAAAATTCAGTGATAGCAAGAAGCTATCGATCTTGGCATACCAAGCCCTGGGGGCTTACTTTAGCCCATACAATGACTTTCTCAACTTGCACACAAGAGAAGGGTTAGTAGAAAAACCTTGATGCTACTGCATATATATCTCCTCAGTTAGATCTCCATTCAGGAAGGCACATTTTACATCCATGTGATGTACCTCCCATTGGCTTGAGGTTGCAATGGCTAGAGCTAGCTTGATGGAATCCATCTTTGCTACTGGGGAAAAGGTCTCATTGTAATCTATGCCATGAACCTATGAGTAGCCCTTGGCTACCAATATGGCCTTTTACTTCAATGGTGAACCATTAGCAGAAAATTTGGTCTTATAGACCCACTTACACTGTACTAGTTTTCTCCCTGGAGGAAGATCCACTAGCTCCCATGTGTTGCTCTTCTGGAGTGAGCTAAACTCCTCCTTCATGGATGTTTTCCATATTGGATCTCCTGATGCTTCTTCATATATTTGAGGATCAGAATCCACCATCAAATAGCATTTTTCAGCAAACATAGGATCCTTCATGCACAGACCACTCTCAAATTGAGATCTAGTCCTCGTTGGGTCATTGGGATCCCCAGCTAGCTCACCTGCTGCATGTATTGTCTTGGCTGCCCATTTTGTCCTTGTGGGGCTGTTAGGGTATACAATAAACTCATCTACATCAGACAAATCAGAATCAGCATGTTCAACAAACTCTTTACTTACTTCTTGAGGTTCAGGTGGTGAAGAGGCATCACCAACTTCCACTGCTGCAAGGGGTTCTTCTTCAAACTGAACACACCTTTCAATGAAGGCTTTGTTTGTGCTCAAATTTATCAACTTGTACCCTTTTGAATCTTTAGAGTATCCAACAAAAAGACACTCTTGGCTTTGGGGCTGCAAAGCATTCCTCTTCTCTGTCGGGATTCTAGCCCGAGCCTTTGAGCCAAAAATCCTGAAATGGGTCACATCGAGCTTGTTCCCACTCCATGCTTCGAAGGGAGTTATACCATAAAGTTGTTTGTGAGGCACCCTATTCTGAATATAGGATACACAGTCGATAACTTCGGCCCAGTACTTTGGTGGCAAAGTTTTGGCCTCCATCATGCATGTTTCCATCTCCTTCAGTGATCTGTTCTTCCTCTCAGCAACACCATTTTGCTATGGTGTGTAAGGGATAGAATGCTGCATCTGAATACCTGCATCTGCACAATAATTAATAAACTCAGACTTGACATACTCACCACCATTTTCAGATCTGAGGGCCTTGATTTTCCTTCCATACTGGTTCTGAACCAAAGCCTTAAAGACTTTGAATAGGCCAAAAACTTCGGACTTGTGTTTGAGGAAGTGAACCCAGCAATACCTGGAAAAGTCATCAATGAAATTCAATGCATATTTGTCCTGACTCATGGACATATGAGGGAATTGGCTATTAACATCACTATGGATCAGCTCGAGGGGTGCAGAGGTTCTCTCATGACTATCTCTTTCAAATTTGTGCTCTGGGTGTTTTCCTAGGATACAACCTTGGAAGACTCCTTTGGAAAATTTTATCTTTGGAAACCCTACGACCATCTCTTTTTCACTAATATCATAAAGATATTTGTAGTTTAGGTGGCCAAATATTTCATGCCAAAGCTTGCTGGCTTCATTAGCATGAATGAGAAGAGCAGATGGGTTTGAATAAGGTAGGAATTGTGAGAACATGTATACCTTTTGAGCATGATTCGTAACTCCTTTTGCAATGAATATACCAGTTGAGATCTATGTGATCTCAACTTCATCGGGGGAGAATATGACTTTCTTTGGAGACCCAGTGTGGGTCATCTGGTACACTGACAAGAGGTTGGAGGCGAGACCAGGCACATATAGCACATTGCTTAACTAACCATGATCAAGATCTATCCTTCCTTTTCCTTTAATTTCAGTGAGAGAGTCATTTCTCAGTACAATAGATGGTCCTTTCGACATGTCCAGTGAGGAGAAGGCCTCCTTAGTTGAAACCATGTGTCTTGAAGCTCCAGAATCAATGATAAAACTGGGTGAGCTTGAAGTGCCAGCAACTAGAGCATGAACTCTCTCTCTGTCATTTGAACTTGATCCTCCTTCTCTCTTCTTTGAGCTTTCTGGAAGGGAGATGCCATTCTTCTCCAGGAGTTGGGTCAGCATATCTATTTGCTTCTTCATACAAGAGATTTCAGTGTGACTGCCCTTATTGCAGTATGTGTACTTGCTCATTTCACCTTTGTTTTTCTTCTTCTGGTAGTTCTTCTTGGGACCTTGTAGTTCCTCCGGAGACTATTTCTTGTCTCTCTTTTGCTCAGGTGGCTTTTTAGCTTTATTTTTTCCTTTTGAATCCACCTTCGAATCTCTAGCAATCAAAGCTTGATATTTGGATGGTTTGATGGTGCCCATCATCACTAGCTTGTCCTATTCTTGTGTGAGAGATTCCATGAAATTTGCAAGGCTAGGCATCTTCCAGTTTCGAGCTGTCAGTTTTGTGGCATAGAAGGTCAAAATAAACACTGAATAGTCAGGGCCTAGCTTCGAGAGGATGGCCAGTACAAGCTGATCATCTTTCTTTTCCATCCCACACTATTTCAGCTACAAAACTAGTGCTTTGAACTTGGAGAAATATAGCTGCAGGGATTCAAAGCTATTTGGACTCAGTGAAATCAGCTCATTTTCGATTTCATGTTCCCTCATCTCAGCTGTCTTTCCAAAAATATCAGCAAGATTCTCCCATACTTCATTCAGTGATTTCAATCCATCAAGATGGAAAAAGAGGTCTCTGGAAATACTCAGACACAGGAGGCCATAAGCCTCATCCCTCCTGTTGTGCCATTTTATCTTCTCTACAGCTGCATTGGGCTATGCTTTTGTTGCCATAGTCACCCTTAGAGGCCTTTCTCTCTCAACAGTATCTCCATCTCTGCTTTTTATTCAAAGAAATTGAAGGGAGTCAAGATAGTTTTCTGTGATTGATCCATAGCTTAGAAAATCTGTCCCGGCTGTCAGTAGAAGGCTCTCAGTCACTGATGTCGAACCTGCAAAACAATTTTTTAAGGAGAGAAACAACCTAAAATGGCTCTAATACCATGTGGAAATTGAACCAGGTGATATATTAATTTTACTCACAACAATTAACAATTGATCATGCAAAATCACTCACAAAGAGACTGAAAATTGGAGCTGAACACTAAACTGTATTAACTCAGTGTACAATAGCCAACCCTGTAAAATAATAGGTTTCTGAATAAATAACATACATCAGGGATTCGAATGCATGAGGAGCAATTTGAATCTAGCATAAAGCAGGCTTACTAAAAATAAGCAAATCCCCCATAGGTGTAAAAAACTAATCCCAAATCTGTCATAGAGCTCACAAATTGGAAAAATGGCTTAGGCAAGATAAAGAGTGGTGGAATGGCACCTCATACATGCTTTTTCATGGAGAAAAGAGAGGAGGATGTGTAGGACAAAAAACTAGTCAACCTCACCTAGTCTAGCTTTTCCTTTTGCCTTAAAACACTAAAAAAGCAGGGAATAAAGCAGAAAAAGCAAAAGGGCGCCTAGGAGGCCAGGAATAAAGAAGATTTGATTCCTTGGGCTTTCCCATGTGCTACATGAGTCAAATAAGTAAAGTTTGACCATTATGGATAGGCAAATGACAACTTGCACAAGGTGGGACACATGAACTAGGAAAATAAGACAGAAATAATTAAATTAATGTCTAAGTGGGTAAAATATGGGTTGATTATTATAACAAAATTTATCATTATAATAGTTTTATATTACTATAAGTTATATAAGCTTTTATTATTATAATAATATTAATACCAATATACCTTTTATAATATTTTATGATTATAATAATCTTATAATCATAAAAGTGTTAACACACTATTCATTGTCGAAAAAATTATGTTGGGGATTTTGATGAACAAGAAGATTCAAAATTTTGTTGCATGCTCTCGACATCCAATCATACGCCTCCTTGTGACTTGTTTTGATTTTCTCATGGGATATTTTATCGTAACTCTCAATAACTTCTTCACGTAGCCAATTTAATAAATTATTTATTCATGAATTCTACTAGTAAAATCCATAATCGAGCATCTTCACTTGATTTATATGGAACACAGGTTGGTGGGTTAATTAATTTGAATTCTCTCCCCCTTAATCAACCCAGAATCAAATTTCATTAGCATCCTCAACCCCTTCTACAATTATTTCATTCGCCGCTACTAAGCATTTTAAATTCGACTCATCTTACAAATAGCAAAAAATTAACAATAATGCTACAACATATATCAAACATGCCTATCACACAATGATACAACTTGATTGCTTGTCTCAGTCTCAGATATACTTACATAATAACTCTAAAAAATAAAACTTTAATGATTTAATCTCTTTTTCTTCTTCACGATCCATACCTAAAAAATTTTGAACCTTCTCTTCTTCTTTATCTTCTTCTTGTTTTCCAAAGCCTTCTAAAGATATTCAGGTCTTCTTCCTACAATATCTTCTACTTTCAATTCATGGATACTAAGCACAATTTCCTTCTTCATCAATGTTTCTTTGTTTTCAGAATCTTCCTCATCTTTCATCTTTATTCTTGCCATATTCTTAGGATCACGCTCTTTAACCATATACTCAACCCTCGCAATTTCAACACCGTGATTCTCTTCATATCTAACCATATTATTGCATATTATACTTGCATAATCACAAACATTAAACTTATTAAAGAAAGCATGGGCCTTTCTATGGTCCTTCTCCTTTCCTTTTACTTGCACATCTCATATAAGTTCTCTTTCTTAATTATGCAGCCTCACTACTGCATTATTCAACTCAACAATCAAAATATATTCACTATAAATTCTTTATCTATTACTACAAGTCTGTGAATGATTTTCATTCCATTGTCATCTCCATTTTTCTTCCATAAAATTTGCCTCTGGTCCATGCCTTATACTAAAGCAACTACATTCTTCTTGGCAATTTCACTAATTCTCTCGATATCCTCAGATATGATGTCTTCTAACACATTGGTGGCATTGCTTATCTTAGCAAGCCACTTGGATAGATTTGAAATTCTTCCCTCTACAATTTCCTCAACAACCTTAACTATTGTTTTCTTTTATACTATTCCTATGGTAGTGTGGCCTACATTTGGCCTTAGTTGATAGAACCAATCCTCAATGGAACCTATCTCCTTCACCCATTTACACCAGCTTCTTTTCTATCATCATTACTTTATACAGTTACATACACTACAATATGATTTACAAAATTATTCCTTTCTTACCTTTCAACATTCATGCTTTCTTCCTCATCCAATACATAATAATTATTCCCCAAAAATTCCTTAATAAAAATTAATCCATCAATTTCAAATCTAATTTCAATTTTACACTCTGGGGCTGATTTACTCACCTCTTTCATGATGACAGGTTCATTATTTCTTTCTTTGGTAACAACTTCTTCAATTATTTTTATGGCGATTGTTCTACTACCTTCATCTATACTTGCAGAATTTACACAAATTATTTCTTCTTCTTTTATGCCTACTATGGAACAATCATTCCACTTTTTAAATCTTCCTCGAACTTAACCTAGAGGGATTCACCAGGAAGTTCTTTGCATCTTTCTATTATGGATACTCTATAACCTCTACATAGTGCACATTGTAAACATACACCATATCATAATCAAATTTCATTCCTAGATCCTCTTCATCATTGACTAATGAAAAAGAAATGTCATCTTAGGCATTAAAGCTCTCCTGCTCCTGCATAATTGCATAGGTCACTTTGCTGGATGGAAACTAAACAAATTGAATCTCTTCTGCTACTATAGGAACATTAAAAAAATTGTATAAACATATTGGAAACAAATTCAGTGTTTCTATCATCATTAACCTCTCTCCTTGTGGCGTCATCAACTTCAATTGATTTTTCATTATTAGTACCTGCAAGGTTAAACAAATCAATAACAAAATCATTAATACAAACAACTATATCCATAGCCACATATTTCTTTTTCATTTCCTTTTCATGATCCACCATCACAATAGCCATTTGATTGTATTCAACAAATCATACTTCTTTTGAACTGGTCTCCTTATCTTCTCCATCATCAACAATTGACATTGCTACGTTCACTTGACCATTGGATCCAATACAACCAACTTCTTCTTCATCATCATCATTAATACATGTTGATGGATTCACCAAGGAATAGACTTCTTTATCAACTTTTCTACAATCATCTTACACATGTAACTAAGTATTGCGGAGTTCACCATCTACAATTTTCACATGCTCTATTATACTAATAGAGACATCATATTTCTTAATTTATTTTATTATCTCTACATCAAAGGAGTCTCTCTCACTTATATCATGTTCTACTACTACAATAGATGATACAAAAACATCATTTCTTACATCTTCAACATCATCCACTGTCATATCTAAACAATGGGATTCTCCATCGATGTAACATACATATTTTATGCTTATTCTTTTGTGTTAGAATAATCAACCCATAGTTAGCTACCTTAGACATTAATTAATCCAATTTTTGTCTTATTTGCCTAGTTTCCATATTCCACCTTATGCAAGTTGTCCTCCACACATCCAAAGTGGTCAAACTTGCTAAATTTGAGTCAAGGAGCACTTGGGAAACCACTTGGAATCAAATCTGCTTTATTCCTGGCCTTCCTAGCGCATGTATGCTTTTTCTGCTTTATTGCCTGCTTTTTCTGAGTTTTAAGGCAATTGGGAAAGTTTGACTAGGTGAAGTTAACTTGTTTTTTGTCCTCATCATCCTCCACTCTTTTCTCCTAAGAAAAGAATGTATGAGTTGTCCTTCCATCATCTATTAGATTGCTTAATTGATGTTGCCAATTCATGAGCTCCTAGACAGATTTGGAACTGCTTTATGCACCTATGGGGGATTTGCTTAGATTTAGTAAGCCTGCTTTTGACCAAATTCGAATGGATTCCTTATGCATTTGAATCTCTCATGTAATTATTTATTGTGCCAGCCTATGACTTCACAGGGTTGGGTATTGTACACTTATTCAATACATATTAGTGTTCTGCTCCATATTCAGTCTCCTTTGTGTGTAATTTGCATGTGTAATTGGCAATTTTTGCGAGTGTAATTGTTCTAACACATGTGTTCAATTTCCACATTTTGTAACTATAATACAATATGTAAGTACATAGTTTACTAGTTCTTGGCGAGGAGCTCAAGACCAACACCCCACTAGTAAAATTTGTAATTATTGTTGTGATTTCCTAAGTTGTTATGTAATTTGAAAAGTGTATACTTAGGAGACTTAAAGCATGGAATAACTAAACTATAGGTGCAAAAAATCCACAAGGGGAAGAGGTTGATGGCTGGAAGCCATAGGATTCCAAATATTGATGGTGCATGCCATCTTTATTCCTTGCTAAATTAAAGGAAAGTAGGTGTCCACTTGTTAAACCAAAAACCTATTACGTGTCATCCTAAGTGTAATTATTCACTCGCAAGCAATTAATAAGATTCTATGATCTAAGTAGTTAATTTTAATTTTAAGTAATTATCTTATTTCTATAAGAGGATGCCAAAAAATATTTTTAGAGTCTTTAAAGGAAAGAATCCTTATGTATAAGATGAAAGAGATAATTTTATATAGATTATCCTTACAATTAACGTTATACAAATAGATGTTTTTCATTGTGTGTGTGTCTGTACAAACTAAATAAAGGCACACTCCTTCACAGAGAAGGAGTAATAAATATACTTTTTACATAAATATTAAATCGAGTTATCGTTTTATGAGGATATTTATTCAATGAGGGATGGGAATACTCTTTTATTTTTGTGGATATTAGATATGAGAATTGTGAAAAAAGAATGGATAATTCTCTCTTGAAAACCTTGACAGTTATCCTCAAAGAAGCCTCATTACCATCTCTTGGGTGTGCTTTGATTTTAGAAGGGGAGCAAAAAAATATACGATGCACTAGTGCAGATAGAGACATATGATCTCTCTGTGTGTGTATGATAATATTAAGATCCTTTTATGTGGCACTAACAGAATGCCTTGTAATTTCAAGGATATAACGACTTTCATAATCTAAAAAAAACTATAAAATTAATAAATTTTGAATTTTGAAAATATAGTTGTGCACAATTACTTATATACAATTCTACATTTTTTGTAGTCAAATTCCATCATTTAGGTATCTGAAGGTAGCACTAACAGAAAAAACATACATTTTATTTTGGATGAAAAAAACATACCATTGATAGGAAAATACATATTTCAGTTAGTTATACACAATTTCTATAAATATAAATTATATATTTTGAAAGCTAATTCAGTTAACTACATTTCATTTTTTTACACCATATTCGAATTCATTATGGAAGTACCCTTGGTTATTCCTCCAACTTAATAGATTGTTGTTTTTCTAGGTTTGCATTGCCACTAACATGTCATGAGAGACCATCATTATCTTGCGCCCACCCTAATGCCAAATTAGTACAATAATAATTTATTGAAATAAATATCCTTTTGAGTTAAACATGAAAAATTTGAAGGATTACTAGGTAAAATTATGTATTGAATTCACATGATCTATACATGTGACGACGATTGGTAGCTTCTTTCTAAGCTCAATCTAACTTGGTTTATGAAGTTCAAAATAATCCCAAAGGCCTTTTTACAAAATTTGAGATTTAGCTCGTTGAAAAGGTGGTTGAAAACCATTGGTAAGGGATGAAAGCTTAACATTTCAAACTTCATGAGGTATTTCAATGTGTTTCAAAATTTTGAAGCCCAAAAATATATCAAGGGCTTCCTAAATGGTTGGTTTAAACCTATGCAATTTGGATGGTAAAATTAAGGAGTTCTCTTATGAACTTGACAATCCAAGAAATTTTGAATTTTTCCCATGCCTAAAACATTCCTTTGATTTTGAACAATAAAGTTTTGAGAGAACATTATTGAAGATTTGAAGACTTTTGGGGGAATTTAAAAGTTTGAATGTTTGATCTTCCTGGAAAACATACGCAGGAATTTTTGAGAGGTAAACTTATGAAAGGTCCTGAAGGTTTCAAGAATATATCAAAGTTCAAAGATGACGAATAACAAAAAAGATCTAATTGGAAATTAACTCAATGAGGAGTTTCAAAAATGTTCTTTGAGACTTCAAAGACTTCAACCAAATAAAAAATTGGATTTTTTTTATTCACCCCAAAACTAGGCATGTGTGAACTTACCAAAGCTCTTGATTCCTTTTGAGGGTAATTGGAACTTAAAAAATGTGAAATTCCCTAAAGGGTTTTAGGAAAATTTACACTTAGTAATTTCAATTGGTCTCACAAGTTATTCAAAAAGAGTGTTGAAATTAAAAAAATGACACCTTAAAATATTTCAATGTTTTGAACTTTTGATATGCCTTGAAATATTTAGACCTTTCAAATGTAAATCTTGGGAATGGCCTAAAACTAAAATTTAAAGGAGAGTCAAATAGTTTAATGAAAATAAATCAAATACAAGTTTGGAATCTTTTCCAAGAAAAAATTTACAAAATTAGAAAGTAATTCTTTGAAAAAGTTCCTGTAATATCCCTCTTAAATTCCTATGAATATTTTGTAATTTCTAAATGTATTTATTATCTGGTGAGGAGCTCAAGGCCAAGGCCCCACCAGCAGAACCTTGTATGTTAGGTGCTGTTATTTCCTAAGTCTTGGACTTGGGAGGATTAAGACATGAGTGCAACTTCATTCAGACAACTGAGTCCACTAGGAGGAGAGACTAGTTACCCAGTTGTTCACGACCTAGATGTTGTGGCAGAGGGAAGCTCGCTACGATATTTTGGTAGGTTTCGTAGTTGCCAATTTGGGTAAGAGCAAAATCAAAACAAGTATAAAACACATATAAAACAAATATAATATGTGTGAAAGACATAAATAAATAAATAAATAAATATATATATATATATATATATATATATATATTATCCATGGGTTAAATTGGATAAAGAAATATAACTTGTACATGTACTTAGGTATATTTATGAATGTATATGAGTATATATAGATTCATATAATTTTAAGAAGGCATATATCAAAAATGTAAGTTTTAAATGAAAGGCATAATGTGCACTTAAGAGGACCCAGCATTGAAAGGAATCTCCTCAGCATGAAGGAGGCTGATCTTGGGTCTGATATTAGGGAAATCCTCCTTGGCAAATTTAGTGGTAGGAGTTTTGCCTTGACTTGTGGAAACTTAGCGCACAAAGGGGAAGACCGTTTTAACCCTTTTTGCTTTTTATAGGGAATGAAAAGCATTGTGAAGGGGGCACCTCGGTTTTTCTAAGCGTAGATACATCTCTCCATTTTGGGGAAAAAGAGCAGATACACCTCTGCGTATGCTTGAAGAGGAGGAACCTCAGCGTTTTGGAAAAGGAGACTCTTCGTTTGTTTTTTTTAGGGATTAATCTCTGAGCTTGAGGGGAAAAAGGAGCTTTGGGTTTTTATAAGGGAGAGCTCTGTGATAAGTAAAGGGGGGAAAATATATTGAGAGGAAGATCTTGCCATTTTTTTATAGACCTTTGCGTCATGACGAAGGGAGGCTCTCTACATTTGGAAGAGAGATCTCTACATTGTTTTTGAAGAATGGATCTGTACGTGTGGATGAAGGGAGGAAATATTCGATGGAAGAGAGATCACTGCGTGTAAGAGATATCTCTATGCCCTTTCTTTTGGAGAATAGATCTGTGTGAAATCTTTGTGGTACTTGACTACCCATTGTTGCTAAGTGGGAGACTTAGCCTTTTGGAGATAAAATTTTCCATACGTGCCGCTATGCAATCGAATGGTGTTCAGATCAAGTATTTGAGCCAACCCCTTTATACCTGTCAATGATTTGGATCAAATGACTTTGGTGATCGCTGCATTTTTATAAAGGATTCCTGCGGCCTAAGCAAGATTGGGATCAACCTTCTAGGTCTACTTAATATAAAGATCGAGCATCTCCAGGTTTTCTTTGGATTGCCAATGCATTAAAAAAAACCATAGGTGTGATGTGTCTTTATACCTTACTGTGACTGTGTATTAGATTTCTTATGGATAGAGCATCTCCATGTTTGCTTTGGATTTTCACTGCATTAGAAGTATTTATACCTGGCTGTATATTCGGTCGAGTCTAAATCTAGCATATCCATATTTGCTTTTGGGATTCCATTACACAGATAGAAAATGTGGATGAGAGTTTTACTGACCGTAGTAAATACCTTGGGAATCAACACTCAATGATTTTGATGATTTCGATTTTTGATTGAATGCATTTCGGTTCATGGAGTTATTAAGAGTTGATATATATATATATTCGATCCGAGATGAAATTGATTTTTAACCAAATTGTTTGAATGCCTGCGTTAGGAATTATGTTGCTCAGTTGGGTAACTTTGTCAAGTTTTTGTATGAAGTATGGATATGACTGCATTTTGGATCCACAACTAATAAAATTATTGGATCGTCCATTGGGGTTTTGACCCATAAACTATTTGCAATACCCTGTATGTGTTTTTATTTAGCCTCTTAGTTGGATATCTTTGTCGGAGTTTGTAAAAGTATGGAGCTGTGTGTTAGGAAAACCAAGTTCTCCATTACCAACGTTGTTTTTATTTTGATATGGAAAAGGATA
Organism: Pseudotsuga menziesii; assembly: GCA_001517045.1. NCBI lineage: Eukaryota > Viridiplantae > Streptophyta > Pinopsida > Pinales > Pinaceae > Pseudotsuga > Pseudotsuga menziesii. The sequence continues at coordinate 517,068 of LPNX011178494.1, read as the reverse complement.
TTTCTATGGTGGCGTGCTTAATTCTTGAGCTTGTATTTTGTTGCGAGTGTTATGAGATGACCTGCCCTTGTTCCATCACGTTCTCTTTAATCCCAATTACATTGCTCGGCGACCCTTTCACTTTTTGTGTTATATCCAAACCCCTATTTTCATGACTTTGGTATGGGATCTAACGCTTATTCTACAGTGATCTACATTGTCTGTTTTGGGATCCAAAAACAAATTGCATACATAGTAATAATATGAGAGGAATAATGAATAACTAGAATAATATGAAATTCTTATGTTATAAAGAGCATGAATGACTAAGAGATGTTAAGATATATTCTTAAGTTAGTATGGTTATATCATGAGATGAAAGTGATGATTGTAACTAGTAATATATTTAAGGACATATTACTATGTTAAGTATAGATATGTGTTGTAATGAAAAGTAAATGCTTATTAAATATGTAAAGATATATCCTTTTGTTGGTATGGATCTATCATGTGATGAAAGTGATGATTATCACTAGTAATATATGTAAGGATATATTACTATATTAGTATAGATATTTGTTGTAATGAAAATAAAATACTCATTCGAATATGTAAAGGTATACCACTACAATAGCATAGATGTATTTTTATAGTGTAGCGTGTGTAAGGAATGCAATGTTACTTATGTTTTAGAAGAAGCAACATTTCTCTTTCATATATACATGTAGTCGTTATTTCTATAGACAAAACTGGTTGTATTGAGTCGAACTGAATGCATGTGAGCCAGTGTTCTTTTTATTAGTTTTGAACATGTATTTCATTTCATGCATTCGTATAGACCCAATGCATGTGAATTAGTTATGTCAAGCTATGTGTCGGGGATACCAACGACTTTATGGATTCATGATAAATCCTAGCTTGCTTTAAGGGATGTTTATTAGAACAAAGTGATAGGAAGTTATAAATGAAAAGTAGTATTTCAATAGCATTGAAATACCCTCCGAGAGGGAGTTGATGAGATGTAACAAAAAATTATGGCGACATTAATGTTGCAAATTGTAACTCTTTTATGATAATAAATGTCACATGATGTGACCGTTTGGTGGATGTAACCCCGAGTTTGGGGTGAACCATGTACTCTGGTGTCTCTTTCATGTTTGTGCCTAATGTTGTTTATCTTCGCTTGAATATGGGTGTCTCTGTGTTTGTTGTGTCTAAATGTTTCACTTTCTTCATGTTATTTCTGCACATATGATCTTGTTCCGCAAATGGACTGTATTACTGTAAAGGATGATCAAAGAAAGTTATTGTTATCTTAATATTTTACTCATAGTAAGTCATTTTTAGGGCACCATGATGATGTAATGCTTGCAGTTATGAATAATATCTTAGGGGATTTACATTAAAGAAAATTCTCGAATGATGGTTTTTACAATGCACGTGGTTTTGACAGTTTTCATCGGAAATACCATGTAAAAATCTGCCGCTAATAGGATTGACTCATTTTGTAGTAACAACAAAACAAAACATTTACCCTTTTTCACACATAACGACATCGAGCTATAAGGGATATGTCACATATGGTATCATAGCGCAAGTTACAACACTTGGGCCTATATGGGCATAATGTAAATCACAAGGTACAGTTGGGAAAACTAAATATGGAATGGATAGAGATGAAAAGGTAATAAGGTAAATATTAATTTGGTTGCTTGAGCCATTTATGATGAAGGGGTGAAATGCAAGTTGTGGCCTGCAACTTTTATGAAGTTTCATATGCTGATTTTAGCAAGTTCCTTTAGTTTTATTTATGTCTGTACCAACCATGAAACTCTTCCCAGATAAAATTAATTGAAGACAGATGCGGGTGAATTAATGAACGAGTCATCATAAGCGAGATAAGTACCCTTTTCATGGTTCATGAATACAACTCAAGTATAGTTAACATTAGTGAGATAAGGTCTTAGTAAGTGCAAGATGTAATTTACGTAGGACTTGTTATCCAAATTTTTGTACCATAAGTTGGGTTACCTGAGGAGCCGCCAGTTGACAGACTTGTTCAAAGACTGATTCCAGTGTATCAGTTGATCCGTCTGCTTGTCTAGCCAATATTGGCTAGTCACTTTTTTATTTGAATAATTTTGACCATGGCCCCGTAGGGTTTTTAATAAAATGTGCTAGTAGGATATTTTTGAGTGGTTCGGTCTCCTGAGATGTAGAATCTCAAATAGGGTATTCCAGGGAGTTTTTTACCCCTGACAATTATGCTTTTCCTTCAGCCAAGTATATTTGATGAGGTTTTCTCCCACTTCCTCCAAAGCTGGAATGACCGATGTTGAATTCTGAGCTTTAGGGGGTTATTAGAGCCCAACTGAGTGTTATAAGCCTACTAGACATTATTTAGATAGATCATGGTCATGTTCTAAGTCATCTGAACACATAAAAAAAATTGAAAAAATCTTTTTTGAAGAGTGAAAAAATATTTTTTAATTTTTAATTACTTTTCCTAAGTTTTTTGGGTTAATTTTTCCATAAATTAAATGGAAAAAACACGTTTGTGATCTGGACTTAGAATTCAGTGATTGAAGGCTCTAAGCTTAAGCCAAAAATCATTCTTGATCAGCCAGCCAGTCAGAACCAAATTTTAGATCAGCAATCGGACACATAATGCCTTTTTACTCAAAAAAGTCAATTTTGAGTAAAAAAATGATTTTTATTAAAAAAGATTTTTATTAAAAAAGATTTTTATTAAAAAAATGATTATTTTGGAGAAAACTAAAACTCTCCAAATTAATCCAAATTCAGTAAAATAAAATGCTAACTAACATCTCATGGAACACTTATGATGATTGGAGTTATCATAACTCAGCTTCAGTCATCATTAAGAGAGCAATTAATTTATTATCAGTTATCAGACATGTCATTTCCAGCTAAAGATGAGATGGAGAGCTCTCATTGGTACGGTGATTTGATCGAGGTGGAGACTAAAGCTTACACCATCAGTAGGCTTCCTAGACCTATCAAAGTAGGTTTCCAGACCTAGCGAGCAGCTTTCCCATGCAGCAGGGTTTGGTTTTTGGTTTTTGGGTTTTAGCACTCTCTCATTTGTTAAATAGAGGCTCTTTCAGCTCTATTGAGGATGGAATTTGGTAGTAGAGTTACTCTGAGAAATTGTATCAAGCATTTGCTTTAATTTGTTAATAAAGATCAGACTTTGGAGGTCCATGAGCTCTTGGATGTGGTAGTTTTTTGCAATTGGTTGAGGTGATATTGTCTCTAAACCTTATTCTTTTTTAATGCTTATGTGATATTAAATTGTTTATTTGTTAGCTCAAGAGGGCCATTGTTGGCACAGTAGAACAATCATTTGTAGTTCAACTTGATTGTTTATGCGAAGTACATTAGTATTGGGATGGACATGAGTAATCAGTATATACGTAATGTTGATCATGATTCAATTTTCTTAGCATACTAGCATGTATTTTGATCTCACGTTTTGTGTTGAGTTGTAGTGTGTTTTCAGGATTCATAGGTTGAAGAAGGGTGTGAGCTCAGCTGCTTCTATCCCAGGATTCAAGCAACCTTTTTTAATCTAACACTTTCATTGCAGGACCGACAAAGATCTTCTTCTTCAAAATACAAAAAGAAAGCTGGGAGTCTAGCTCTCTCTCTTGGGTTCCATCCATAATTTCAAATACTTTCTTGGTTACCAAACTTCCCTCTTCTAGTTCTCTCTTTGCTCCTTGATCCCCTTGTTTTTCTTGCTTGCTATCATTTTCCTCCTTGCTCGGTTTTTCCCTTTGTTATATTTCCTTTATCACTGCCCCATTTTATTCTTTTTACCACTCCTTTTCTTCTTTTTGGACAGCCCTAGTGTGCCCTAGTTTATGCCCCTTTTTTGCCTCTTTTTGCCCTAGTTTTTGGGCCTTCTTCCATCTTGTTTTTGGGATTTTCTTCCCCTTTTTGTTCGCTGTCCTGTTTTTTGATTTTTATGATAGGCATCTTCATTCTTCATCGCTGCCCCATTTTATTATTTTTACCACTCCGTTTCTTCTTTTTGGACAGCCCTAGTGTGCCCTAGTTTATGCCCCTTTTTTGTCTCTTTTTGCCCTAGTTTTTGGGCCTTCTTCCATCTTGTTTTTGGCCTTTTCTTCCCCTTTTTGTTCGCTGTCATGTTTTTTTATTTTTATGACAGCCATCTGCCTTCTTCATCGCTGCCCTGTTTTCATCATTTTTTATACTCCTTTGGCCTCATAGTTGGCTGCCCTATTCTTCCCTTTTCTTGTCTTTGACCTTCTCTTTGTTTTCCTTCCTTCTTCCTAGCCTTTTCTTCTTATTTTCAGCCTTCTTTTCCTTACACTTTTTCTCTCATTCAAACTTCTTCTTTTCCCTTTTTGCAAAGTTCGAGAAAAGTTTCGAGAAAAGTTTCAAGTAAAAGTAAATCACTCTCCTTTTTTACGCAAATTTTAATGATAGTAGAGTTGTATGCTTTTATTTGAAAATCCCTTTCAGGGATTAAATTCCTAAAGGCAAATTGTAATAATTTCAATAAAGTACTTTTGTTTGAGTGGGGTTTTTAAGTCCCCACTCTCATCCTCCCCCATTTGGGGAGGCTTGTGTTGTGTTTACTTATGTATGCTTAGGTTAGATTTGCTTGTCTTCATCATTATTTGCATCTTATGCTTAGAATATTAATTGTTAATCCATCACTCCTAATTCATTAATTAATTTGATTACTCCTTTAAATTGTTTATCTTTCTAAGTAAATCGACTGTTTAAATCTCTTGAATCACACCATAAGGTGGATCAAGAGTGCTCTCTGTCGGAGAGTTTAATAAGTCATATTTGCTTTTTTTATTCACATTGTTTAATCAATTAACTCTTAAGTAAGACTCTTGAACTTGCAAAAACACAAGTCAAGAGCACTTTCTATAGGAGAGCATCCTAGGTTTGCATAATCCCTGCATTAGTCTCATCTAGATTAGCTAAGTCTCTTGAACCAATGTCATAAGGTAGGGTCAAGAGCACTCTCTGTCGGAGAGTCTTAATTAATCAACTTAATAAAATTCGCAACTCACACCCCTTTAAGTAATTAACCCCCCTCCCTCCTTGTTGGAGTATGCTCTGACCGATCCTCAATCGGAGTACCTAGAAACGACACTGGATCTTTAAACCCCACAAGAGTAACCTAATAACACTTAAACACCCCGTAACCAACGCACCGGTGTTGTAGGGATTCTTCCAAAGTACTTCCTAGTAGAGGCGCCGGAACCTCCCACTGTCATAGATTCTCAGCTAGCTTGTCACTTGACAATATCAGCCTAGGATAAGGGGCGGGCCCGACATGTCTTCAATGGAGGAAACTTAGAAGAGTCTCCCGGCTTTGACAAACCTTTGTTGACACTCTAAGCAAGACCACTATCAAAAACTTTTAAAATATACCAAGAGCACTTGCAAAACCTAATACTCACTAGCTTGATTCCTAGACTTTATTTCATGCATTTATTTGACTCCATAAGGCACTGGTCCTTTGTTATATTTGACTAATTTTCTATCTTGATCAACTGTCTATGGGCCATTTCAATTGATTACATTTGAATGTTTAAGTTATAAGTTTGGAATCTTTGCTTATTTGTGTGATCTCTTGTTAGCAACGTGGATTGCTTTGATTAATCATCATCCCCCTAATATTAATCATTTTAAATCATAGCAAATCCTAAACAACACCCATCCACATCCAAAAACATCTAAAAATTAACTTAAAACATTGATCCATAGAAAACTCTTTGTTAGGGACTACCCCCCTTGGCTTTGTTAAGAGTTAGCCTAAACAGAGGAGCTAGGAGTATGTGACAGTACCTAGCTCTGTGCTTGCCCCCAAGGTCACACCTCTCCCACTTTCTCAAGTAAGGAGATAGCTTTCGGAAGATTTCTACTGTTGGTGTGCAATCGGTAGACAACAAGACCCTTACAATAAAATGTTTGGACTATCAAATGGAATATGCTTGTCCGCTTTGAATTTAGGGAGAATGGTTCAAATAAAACAAATACAAGGAGAGACCAAATATTTTTAACCCATTGGATTTATGTTAAGGAGAACAATTTCTCATTAATCGTATAACCTATCTTTGGAATTTCAAAAGTACTAGAAATGGTGTCCCTTAATGGAATTTGAGTTTCCTATCATACATAACTCTATCTCCATACATGATGTTGTAATACTTGTTATTTTAATATGAAAAAATGTAGTTACTAGACATACTAACATATAACATACATTGGTTGACATAATTACAATGCAATTAATTATCGTTGAAAGATATTGGGAAATTAATGACTCCTAAGAATATCAAGCAATCTTACCGGAAAAGGAACTTGATAATTTTAGGGTTGCCTTATGAAAACATTTGAAATGTTTTGAAAGAAAATGCAATGAATGCCTTCTAAAGTTAGACTACGGAATATTTCGGTCCAAATTGAATTGCGTGTTTAAAAAAAAAAAAAAACTTCCTCTAGTAAGTGCCTTGGATAGAAGAAAAGGGGTATGGGAAATATAAGTGACTTAATGGGTTAAACTCGATGATGTATAACAAGAATCAAAAGGACTTATAGATAAGTGGTAAATAGTCTTATTTCACAAAACTATAACATGGCAAAAATCTTTCATTTATTTGTTGGAAAGAATTTCTTCTCGAATGGTTATGTTATATGTGCTAACAACTCAAATGTAGGTTCATGGTAACTTTTGTGAAAAAGGAATGTCTGGAATGTTACCGGTATTAAATAAAAAATGCCTCACGTTGAATGTCTAGAATGTTACCGTTGCTGAATCAAAGAAGCATGACATTGATGATTTAGCAATTGATAAGAAGATAAATTGAGACAAAGTGACGAGTATCCTCTTAAAACCTTGATTACAAATTTAACAAGGTTGTTATGCATAGGGAATGTTCTAGTACATCAAGATGGATGTTATCAAGGGGTAAATACCTCTTGCACATACCTTGATTATTATAGAAAGTATGCATAGGACTAGAGCTACGATATGTGTGAAGCATTATGGTCGCAATTTATGAAGAAAATCATCATTCTTGAACTCTGAAAAAATTACCATGATAATTATTGTGACCTACTACTTATCCATGAGAATTGTTGTGGGTCGATTTAGGAGAAATAGTATTTTAATCCTACTATTACCTTTAATGAACATTATCCTTGTAAAAATGTTTACCTGTGTACACATAGATGGCTACAAAGGAGGGTGCCTACCCAAAATAGACGATTCCTATTGACATTTATAATGTTCCTCTAAAAAGATACTAATAGGTAGATAGAACTAGGTATCGCTTAATATTCTTACGTCTATAACTTATGACTCATGGTTGTCATGTAATATGAAGTGTCCCTTCACTCGTAACTATCCAAAGACGTATGAGTAAATATGTTCAATTGCTATTAGTATTTGAAAATGATAAGTGAATAATCATCATATAAAATTATGTACTAACATTGCAGGGTTATGCGAGGAACACTATCAGTCAGAATTGACTATTAGTAAAAATATTCGCTCCCTTAAATAATGAGGTTAGGAATGGGTGATGTTTCCTTTTTATAAAGTGTTGAATTTTGAGGTTTTATAAACGAAGGACTAATTGTGGATTATGATGTTTATGTACTGACATTGCAGAGTTTTACCCAGATTATGACCATGGTCATGATCCACGTACACTATGGTATATAAATCCACTTGCGTATACAAGTTGTGCTCAATTGCTCAAAAATGAGTAAGGAGTTATTTTTAAATGATTTACAGGGTGGTATGACTCATAAATGATGGTAAAATCATTGCAACTTATGAAATGTTAATGATTAATTAATGAAATTATGGTTTATCGATAGATGCTTTGACTAACTGTGTAGCCGATTCACGAATCAGGACAATGACAGTAAAGTCATGCGAAACACCAAGGGTTGTGCATTACGAATAGTCAAAGTTGAAATAAATATGAACAAGGAAAATTTGAATGCTGCGGGAGCACAATGGCGTTAGGCAAGTGATTTCCACATGAGCACATTGGTGTTCAGCATATATCTTGTAGGAGCACAATGGTGTTAGGCAAGTGATTGCCACGTGAGCACATTGGTGTTAGGTATATGGTGTGGCAAGAATAAGACCTAGGAAAAAATGGATATCTTGAAGACAGGACGCTGTTTGATGTCTCTAAGGAGAAAAATTTTCACTAGTGGTGAAAAGGGAGAGTAACCTCAGAAATTGTTGTAAGTCCACACAAGAATGAAAAAGGAACTCAAGGGAGAGTTTGGAAAACATAATGAATGTAAAACATATTAACGAAATTCCAAGTAATCAGACTGCTACATGCTTAATGTGTGATGTGAAGAAAGGATTTCCTCAAGCCACGGACGACATTACTATCCAAAGGTTGGAGATAAAACCAACATCCAAATGGTAATAATTATATTTTTATTGATGAATAAATTGCATTATGAAAATAATTGGGTATTATGATACCAATAAAAACTATAAAGTGTCCCATAAATTGAAGATTATTACAATGCAAAAGGGATCTATGGCTTATGTTTAAGTTGAATTATGATTTTGGACATGATGTACTGAAGAAGATTGGGCTAGACCTGAAATTGTTGTAGGGAACTGCAAGTCTTGAATGATAGTGACTTAAGAAGTACCGAAATATCTCTGGGGTTCAGAATGAAGAGATGAAAAGAAGAAAATATGACGAAATAGAAGAAGGAAATTTGGTCAAAGAAAACACGAGAACACCGAGGATGGTGTTATCTTAAGGGGGGGAGGATGTAATATCCCTCTTAAATGCCTCTGAATATTTTGTAGTTTCTGAATGTATTTATTCTCTGGTGAGGAGCTCAAGGCCAAGGCCCCACCAGCAAAACCTTGTATATTAGGTGATGTGATTTCCTAAGTCTTGGACTTGGGAGGCTTAAGACATGAGTGCAACTTCATTCATACAACCAATTCCACTAGGAAGAGAGAGTAGTGACCTGGTTATTCATGACCTAGATGTTGTGGCAGAGGGAAGCTCGCTATGATATTTTGGCAGGTTTCGTAGTCGCCAATTTGGGTAAGAGTGACATCAAAACAGGTATAAAACACATATAAAACAAATATAATATGTGTGAAAGACATAAATAAATAAATAAATAAATATATATATATATATATATATATATATATATTATCCATGGGTTAAATTGGATAAAGAAATATAACTTGTACATGTACTTAGGTATATTTATGAATGTATATGAGTATATATAGATTCATATAATTTTAAGAAGGCATATATCAAAAATGTAAGTTTTAAATGAAAGGCATAATGTGCACTTAAGAGGACCCAGCATTGAAAGGAATCTCCTCAGCATGAAGGAGGCTGATCTTGGGCCTGATATTAGGGAAATCCTCCTCGGCAAATTTAGTGGCAGGAGTTTCTTCCTTGACTTGTGGAAACTTAGCGCAGAAAGGGGAAGACCATTTTAACCCTTTTTGCTTTTTATAGGGAATGAAATGCATTGTGAAAGGGGCACCTCGATTTTTCTAAGTGTAGATACATCTCTCCATTTTGGGGAAAAAGAGCAGATACACCTCTGCGTATGCTTGAAGAGGAGGAACCTCAACGTTTTGGAAAGGGAGACTCTTCGGTTTTTTTTTTTAGGGATTAATCTATGAGCTTGAGGGGGAAAAAGGAGCTCTGGGTTTTTATAAGGAAGAGCTCTGCGATAAGTAAAGGGTGGGGAATCTATTGAGAGGAAGATCTTAGCTTTTCTTATAGACCTCTGTGTCATGAGGAAAGGATGCTCTCTACATTTGGAAGAGAGATCTCTGCACTGTTTTTGAAGAATAGATCCCTGTGTGTGGAGGAAGGGAGGCAATCTTCGATGGAAGAGAGATTGCTATGTGTAAGAGATATCTCTACACCCTTTCTTTTGAAGAATAAATCCATGTGAAATCCTTGTGGGTACTTGGCTACCTATTGTTGCTGAGTGGGTGACCTATCCTTTTGGAGATAAACTTTTCCATACTTGCTGCTATGCAATTGAATGGTGTTCAGATCAAGTATTGGAGCTAGCCCCTTTATACCTATCAACTATTTGGATCAAATGACTCTGGTGATCGCTACATTTTTATAAAGGATTCCTACGGCCCAAGCAAGATTGGGATCAACATTCTATGTCTGCTTAATATAAAGTTCGAGCATCTCCAGGTTTGCTTTGGATTGTCAATGCATTAAAAAACACCATAGGTGTGATGTGTCTTTATACCTTATTGTGACTGTGTGTTAGATTTCTTATGGATAGAGCATCTCCAAGTTTGCTTTGGATTTTCACTGCATTAGAAGTCTTTATAGTTGGCTGTATATTCAGTCGAGTCTGAATCTAGCATATCCATATTTTCTTTTGGGATTCCATTACACAGATAGAAAATGTGGATGAGAATTTTACTGACCGT
>LPNX011178494.1:439567-505899 GCA_001517045.1 Pseudotsuga menziesii | reverse complement strand
CAATCTGAGATGAAATTGATTTTTAACCAAATTGTTTGAATGCTTGCGTTAAGAATTGTGTTGCTAAGTTTGGTATCTTTGTCAAGTTTTTGTATGAAGTATGGATATGACTCCATTTTTGGATCCACAACTAATAAAATTATTGGATCGTCCATTGGGGTTTTGACCCATAAACTATTTACAATACCCTGCCTGTGTTTTGATTTAGGCTCTCAGTTGGATATCTTTGTCCGAGTTCATAAAAATATGGAGCTGTGTGTTAGGAAAACCAAGTTCTCCATTACCAACGTTGTTTTTATTTTTATATGGAAAAGGATATTTCTATGGCATCGTGCTTAATGCTTGAGCTTATATTTTGTTGCAAGTGTTATGAGACGGCCTGTCCTTGTGCCATTGCATGCTCTTTAATCCCAATTACATTCATCGGCAACCCTTTAACTTTTTGTGTTATATCCAAACCCCCATTTTCATGCCTTTTGTATGGGATCTAACGCTTATTCTACTGCGATCTACATTGTTTGTTTTGGGATCCAAGAACAAATTGCATACACAGTAATAATACGAGAGGAATCATGAATAACTAGAATAATATGAAATTCTTACGTTATAAAGAGCGTGAATGACTAAGAGATATAAAGATAAATTCTTAAGTTAGTATTGTTATATCATGAGATGAAAGTGATGATTGTAACTAGTAATATATGTGAGGATATATTACTATGTTAAATATAGATATGTGTTGTAATGAAAAGTAAATGCTTATTAAATATGTAAAGATAAATCCTTGTGTTGGTATGGATATATCATGTGATGAAAGTGATGATTATCACTAGCAATATATGTAAGGAAATATTACTATCTTAGTATAGATATTTGTTGTAATGAAAATAAAATACTCATTAGAATATGTAAAGGTATACCACTACAATAGCATAGATGTATTTTTGTAGTGTTGCGTGTGTAAGGAATGCAATGTCACTTATGTTTTAGAAGAAACAACATTTCCCTTGCATATATACATGTAGTCTTTATTTCTATAGACAAAACTGGCTGTATTGATTCAAGCTGAATGCATGTGAGCTAGTGTTCTTTTTATTAGTTTTGAACATGTATTTTATTGCATGCATTCGTATAGACCCAATGCATGTGAATTGGGTATGTCAAGTTATGTGCTGGGGATACCAACGACTTTATGGATTCATGATAAATCCTAGCTTGCTTTAAGGGATGTTTATTAGAACAAAGTGATAGGAAGTTATAAATGAAAAGTAGTATTTCAATAGCATTGAAATACCCTCCGAGAGGGAGTCGATGAGATGTAATAGAAAATTATGGCAACATTAATGTTGCATATTGTAACTCTTTTATGATAATAAATGTTGCATGATGCGACCATTTGCTGCACATAACCCCAAGTTTGGGGTGAACCATGTACTCCGATGTCTCTTTCATGTTTGAGCCTCATGTTGTTTATCTTCGCTTGAATATGGGTGTCTCTGTATGTGTTGTGTCTAAATGTTTCACTTTCTTCATGTTATTTCTGCACATATGATCATGTTCCACAAATGGACTGTAGTACTGTAAAGGATGATCAAAGAACGTTATTGTTATCTTAATATTGTACTCATAGTAAGTCATTTTCAGAGCACCATGATGATGCAATGCTTGCGGTTATGAATATTATACTAGGGGATTTACATTAAAGAAAATTCTCAAATGATGGTTTTTACAATGCACGTGGTTTTGACATTTTTCATAGGAAATACCATGTAAAAATCTGCCGCTAACAGGATTGACTCATTTTGTAGTAACAATGAAACAAAGAATTTACCCTTTTTCACACATAACAACATCGATGTATAAGGGATATGCCATAGTTCCAAAAATATAAATGAAAGGTGTGTTGACAATATTCATTAGCCAAGGGATAGGCTTAAGAAAATTGATGGTGAAAGATAAAAAAAACCTTCATTGCAAAATTTTCCCATTAGAAGAAAAAAATATCATAAAGGAATCAATTTCCCAACATATTAAACCTATATTTCAAATGATGACCAATTGATGACTAACCAATAGAGTGTAACTAAGATAACTTCATAATTCTAAGAGGAAAAGATCCCCAAATATTCTTCTAAAGACTTGGGGAAGCTATTGAAGACTCAAAACCATGCGGGTGTTAAAACTATAGGTTCTACCTCAACATAATTATTTATCTCATTTTTTCATTTAAAACATCTAATTTTTTTCCTCCCTTCATCCCCACATTTCCCTCTACTTATTTTGAGATTTAAGTTTGCTCCAATCCGCATAATTTAACCTGGGAGGGATACATCAACCAAACTTTCCATTTAATAGCACTTTGTTTTATGTTATGCAGCATAAAAATTCACCAAATTTAGGTTCTTGTCAAGGTCTTTCGTAGCAAGAGAGTAAATAATAGTAAAATTTAATGACCTTCCTTGAGCATCATATGCTACAAAATTCTAGTTCTTAGTATCATTATCACCCTAATTTCACTTGATTATGATATTTGAATGGTTGTACTTGAAATAATTTCCAATAATGTGTATCTCACATAAATATTTCATTATTTGATTCTGTTTCATGCCTCTTTTCTTTCGAAAATGCCTAAGTATTTGCTTAGATGTGTTTGTTTTATATAGTGATGATGATACTTATTGTGCATTAAGATCAATAACATTTTTTATTATTAACTTCATTATGTTATCACCCTATTTGTTTTCACAAGCATAGCCACACACAAGTATATCATTCCATGATAACAAAACCCTACTTTCATCAACGTCACAAGCCATTAACTCTTTTTTTTATTTTACCAGGAATAATTAGCTTTGAATTTCAATAAAAAAAATGAAAAATACAATCATTTTACCACATTAAAAATATGTAATATTCAACTCTAATTAATATCATAATTTTATTATTTTCTTATTTAAATAAATATATTTCTAAACCTTTTACATAATGTTTAAATATTTAAACACAACATTAAATCAGGTATACACAACATAATTGTCTGCCTTATATTTTCTTATAAGCATCTAAAATTATCTACATGGTGAACGTTTTACAAATCATGTGTTATGTATACCTTATCTATTCTATCTAAAAGATTTACAAGTCACATGTTATGTCACCCTTATCTATTTTATATTTTCTCAAAAGATTCTAAATTTCTAATAATTTCTAATGCTTTAAACCTCATCTTGGATGTCCACCTTATTTTCATTATAATTAAAATCCTATATAATTTTATAATTATAATAATTTCATATTAATATAAGTTATATAATATTTTATGATTAGAATAATTTTAATATCAATATACATTTTATAATCTTTTTGTAACATACGCCTTATACCTCAATGCCATTATGTGTGAAATAGGGGTAAATTTTTTTTGTTTCACTGTTTCTACAAAATGAGTCGATCATGTTAGTGTCAGACTTTACATGGCATTTCAATGAAGCATGCCCAATAAAATTCGATAATGTCAAAACTATACACATTGTAAAACAATCATTCGATAATTTACCACCATCCTCCTCATCACAAAACCAAACATGCGATTTATGCCTTCTAGTATTCACATGATTACGTAATTCCCACAATGGTGGAATACTTAGGTGTAGCAATTAACCTGTCATTTGATAACATACTCCAAAGTTCTTTTATCCACATTTTATCTACATTAACCTTTGACTAACATTATGGATCTGTCACAAACCCAAATTCATAAAAACAAATCAAAGAATATGTAATTTTCTCTTTTCGAAGGCCACTTATACACTTGATACGACAATTCAAAAATGTCCTTAAGACTGATGAGTGGAATTAAAAAAATACTAAATCACATTGTATATCAATCACAGTTATGAACCATCACAACTCCACATTTTTAAGCATTTCCCATATGGTCCTGAACTCTCTCAAGAATAAGCCATAGCCTAAACATACTAATAATACAAGCTTAATAAATTTGTTGTCCAACAAGAGTTAATCTAATATGGGCACACAAGAATACATTTGTAATTATTTCGTTTATCGTTTCTGGAAGTAACCCATATGTTAAGTAAATGAGTTAAGGTGAGTTTTTCATATAAACATAATCTTTATAACAATTAACAAAAATAGAATGAATATACATAAGTAAAGACACATGAAAGACAACAATAGACGTGGTTCACCCCATCCTAGTGTTACGTCCACGAAAATATTCTCTCTTTATTATGCATCCAACCAAGGAATGGGATAGTTTATAGCACTTTTGCTGCAAGCTATTTTGCATTCTCTTCAAGTTTCTTACATAAAACAGCTCAAGAAAATATATCTTAATAAAATAGTTATTCCCAAATAGGACTACTCAATACAGCCTGCTTTTTTTTTAATTCTCACTTGTCTTTTTAATGGGGAAATCTACCTACAAGAGGTGTGTATACAAACTGTGAATCCAAGTTCAGATTCCTTAATAACCTATTTCCACATGAACCAGAAAAGAGGAGATATATGGTTTAAAACCTATGGGTCTACGCCCATCACTGTGTGCATCGTCCATCACTGTGTGCATCCTTAGAAGCAGAATGTTTTGACTTCTAAACTTGAAAGAGAAACCACCACCTTAAGTATAAATCGCTTATAAGTTCAGAACATAGTGACTACCATCCTGGTTTAAGTCCTATGATAGCGAAAAAGAAAAGAATCCTCCCTCATGGGTTAACACAATGACTCTTAAAGATAAAAGGATAATGGCCAGATAAGCAAGCATCCGCTCAAAAAGTAGTCAGCCAACACTCTCCACTTTACTATGAGGTAAGAGCCAACCAGTCAACCAAACCTTCATCGTAAAACAATAATTATCAGTAAGGTGGAATGAAATGTATTTAAAACAATACCGACATCTACGGTTTTTCGTGGGTCCATGCTTTGTGTCCAAAGAGGTTGTTGTCTCAATGAATTAGCATAACTGGGAAAAAGGAGGTTCCACTAGCTCCTAATATGGGTGGGATCTTTATCTCTCGACGATCTTGAGCCAACTTCCTTCATTCCTTAGAAACTGACTCCATAAAACGGCCCCTTATAAATTATTGTCGTAAAAAAATTTATAGGCGTCCAAGGGTTTTGGGACTAATATATGCATAAAGGAATTGCTCCTAGGTTTATCCTCCTTCTATAAAAATGAAGAATGCAAATCTTTTGTAGAAAGGGTCAGATCTATAAACTTGTTAGTTTATGTATTCATGGTATATTGGGAATTTGCTGCTGTCAACAACTGAGAGTGAAGATTCTCAGCATTATAGAGTTTTATTTACATGCAGAAATAGAATTGGGCATAATTCATTCTCAAGCAAAAAATTTCGCCCCAAAATCACAGACTCACCCTCAAGCATATATTCTAAATTGGATCTCAGGTATACATGTAAGGCGTTAACCCTAGACGTCATTGTTAATGGCAGAATTTCAAAATTTCAGGAAGAGAAAGTTCACACAATCACATAGGGTAATGTACATGGTTATCGTTTTCCAGAAAGAAAAACCCAGCTCTAAATAGAAGCTAAACTAAAGCAAGGTTATTATGCGTAGGTGTAATATAATTGTAGACATTTAGATCGGTCAACATCAAATGTCGGTCATATTTTAATCTTCATACTTATTCAAATGTAGGAGAAGGAGTTCACACTTGATACGTAAAATGTGTTTATGAAATGAAACCGCACCAGAATGATGAGCACGATTCATACCTAGATATCTATGCAAATGCAATAGACTGAAGATCCCGATTTGTACTGGTCACAGAGCTATAAAACACTGGTCTTGTCATTCTCCATTCGCCCAGTTTTTCCTCTTGCCTATATTTATCCTCTTTCTCCATAAACTTTCTCCCCAAATGCAAAATTTCGAATGAGAAGCACCCCCCCTAATAATGAATTTCATACCCTATAAAAAGAGAAGGAAAATGGTCTTCTCCCACTTGTGCATCTAGTTCCCATGAGTCAAGGCAGTATCTCTGCCGCTATTTGGTCTGAGGTAGGTCTCCATCAATTTCGGAGTAAATCTTGCAATCCATCAACTACCTCCAGGCCATGCATCGTACCTACCACTGGACTTTTAGCCTTTAAACATATTTATGTTTTATTTTTTCCAAAATGATAGTTAAGGAAAATATGAGTATTTCACATTTTGTAAATCCTTGTCCTGAAGAGTAATTTGATCAACTACTTCTTATTCGTCGTAGAAAGAAAAATATTCTTTTCTTAATGGTAAATGTACTTATATATATATATATAATTTGATCAATTACTTCTTATTCGTCGTAGAAAGAAAAATATTCTTTTCTTAATGGTAAATGTACTTATATCTATATCTATCTATATATATATATATAAACATGATTTTTCTTTAATCACACTTTTATTTTTACAAAGCATTTTCTCCCTAAGTTTTGGATGATTTTGGTTGTTGTGAAATATAATTAAACCATTTCACTCATCATGCCTATGGCAATCCCCTTTTAACATTCAATATATGTGTATGCACATCGTGACTACTTAGATGAGGTATGGTGAAGATGATATCTTCCTTTCAATTTTCAATGGAGCTATAACCTATAGTCCCTTTTATTAATTTATACATCTTTAACTCCTTACTCTTTTATGTTGATGCCAAACTGAGTGCAACTCCTTCTATCTAGACTTAATCATATTAGGGTTAAGTACTAGGTATGGTTCCTCAGTCAAAATAGGTTTTAGTGAAGCCGATATCCTGGCAGGTGCATATATTATCTCCAATACTGCCATAATCCAAATGATACATAGGACCCTAGTATCCATTATGGATCTTTTAATCGTTTGCTTTTATCTCTTGTGGTTAAGTTATGTCATTGTCTTTATGCCTCCTAAGTTTTTCACTTAGGTAATTAACTCATATAGGATACACGGTTTTGCTTCTGGTGGGGCCTTGGTCTTGAGCTCCTCACCAAAAGAAATTACAATACACATTTGTAAACATAATAATTAAGGCTACGCAACAGGGATATTACATCCTCCCCCCCTTAAGATAACATCGTCCTCAGTGTTCCAGCGTTTTCTTTGACCAAATTTGCTTCTTCTATTTTGTGATATTTTCTCCTTTTCATCTCTTTGTTCTGAACCCCATGAGATATTTTGGTACTTCTCAAGTCACTGTCATTCAAGACCTGTAGTTCCATGCAACAAGTTTGAGTCTAGCCCAGTTTTCTTCAGTACATCATGTCCAAAATTATAATTCAACTTAAACATAAGCCATAGATCCCTTTTGCATTGTAATAATATGCAATTTATGGGACACTTTCTAGTTTTTATTGATATCATAATACCCAATTATTTTCATAATGCAATTTATTCATCAATAAAACATAATTACTACCCTTTGGGTGTTGGTTTTATCCGCAACCTTTGGATGGTTATGTCGTCCTCAACTGAGGAAATCCTTTCTTCATATTACACATTAAGCATGTAACAGTCTAATTACTTGGAAAATTTGTTAACACGTTTTACGTTCGTTAATTTTCTTTCCAAAATCTCCCTTGAGTTTCTTTTCCAATCGTCGTGTGGTCTTACCAACATTTCTAAGGTTACTCTCCCTTTTAACCACTAGTCAAAAGTTTTCTCCTCAGTGACATCAAACAGTGCCCTGTCTTCCAGATGTCTAGTTTTGCCTAGGTCTTTTCTTGCCACACCATATGCCAAACACCAATGTGCTCACGCAGCAATCACTTTCCTAACACCATTGTGCTCCTGCAGCATACATGCCTAACACCAATGTGCTCATGCGGCAATCACTTTCCTAACACCATTGTGCTCCTGCAGCATTCAATTTTTTTTCCTTGTTCGTATTTAGTATAAATTTCAACTCTGACTATTCGTAATGCACACTCCTTGGTGCTTAGCATGACTTTACTATCATTGTCCCAATTCATGAATCGGCTACACGGTTAGTCAAAGCATCTATCGATAAGCAAAATTTCATTAATTAATCATTAGAATTTTGTAAGTTGCAGCGATTTTAATCATCATTCATGAGTTATATAACCCTCTAAATCATCTGGAAAAAATTACTCCTTACTCATTTCTGAGAAATTGAGCGCAAATTATATACGCAGGCCGATTTATATACCATAGTGCACGTCGATTGCAGCAATGGTCATAATCTTGGTGGAGCCTGCAATGTCAGTATATAAACAACATCATCCACATTTAATCCTTGGTTTATAAAACCTCAAAATTCGACAATTTATAATAAGTATAACATCACCCATTCTTAACCTTATTATTTAAGGTAGCAAATATTTTTACTAACAGTCAATTCCGACTGGTAGTGTTCTTAACATATCCTACAATGTTAGCATATAACATTATACAACATTCATCAATTTATTATTTTCAATATCAATATCTTTAGACATCCTTACTTTTCTATATTTGGATAAGTATTAGGGAAACGATATTCCAACTTTACACCACATTCATGAGTGGCAATGCTAGGAAAATGGAAATTCCCATAACATCAGTAATCCAAAGTAAACTGCTTACGATAATTTCATACCTGAACTACTTATGTCGTATCTTACAGCTTTTCTAGTTCATGAATATGAGAGCCTTTATATAGGTGTACTCCTTCTATACAACCAGTAACATTCGGCACAACACATCATGCTATTTACCTTAGCTGTATTGTGTTCCAAGTTCATAAGCAGTCTAGTTTTCTTTTTCCTTTTTCTTTTGAAAAAATACTATAAGGAATGTTGTGATTTTCATGAAAATGTATAAGAAGATCAATTATACCAATGAAAATGTATAACTTGCTCAATAGTCTTTATGTGCATAACCCAATTTCTTGCACACTAATAATTATATGGAAAGGATACATTATAATAGTAGTATCATTGTAACTAACTTGAATTCTCTTCCTAACAATTCTGAAATTCAAGTCCTACTTTTACTTAGCATCTATTTAGTATGCTAATGCTATTCAGCATTCACAAGTTAATCAGCAGCTTTCGATAAAGAAGTTAACATTCACTTTCTAAGAATTTATTGCTACACACAGGTTTAGAAACCAAATAACATTCACTTCTCTCATCATTCACTTATTATGTGTAACAACCAACCATTTCCTAGGTTTTATTAGTTCATGATAGCCTAGAATAACAAACATAATTGTTCCTTATGACATATGCATTTAGGACCCAAGTTGTATGATAGTTATGTGCATACATATAGGTGAAAGGGTTTTGTTCAAAACTAATGGACCCAAATCTCGAGAACCATTACCTCCTCCTACATTTGATCTTAATGCTCAATCAATAAATTTGTTTTGGCCATTCTTAGTCATGCACCTCAACCAAAGTATTCATTACCAACATCTATATGCAATCATAGACGTTCGAATAACAGGTATCCATATGATTTAGTGCAATTGTTTGTTCTTGGTTTACATGAAATTCCAAATGTAAAGGGTGCTTCATATTTTATATAATGTTGGTATTGGTAGCTTTAACACCACTAACATTCATTTGATACAATTTGCATTTTGTATAATCTTGACAATATAATATATGCCCACTATTTTGGCATTACTTACCTTTGTGTTTAAACCATTTTACTATATGTGATAGTTTGCGGCTAATCTTTTAGAGAGTTTCAAGGGTAATACAGTTACTCCTAAATGATCAACTTATTAAGTTCCTTTTAATAGCTACCTTGCTATCTTCAAGGAATTCAGGTAAGTTATATACATATACATACCTATAACTGTATTCCCTCACATAATAATACCTCTGAGACTTTCAAGTATACTGTCATGAGCTACTTACACTTATTTATTACAAATAATGAACCCTAAATTAGGTCTAGAAGACTTATAGTCAATATTCAATTCTCATTATCTCTTTAGTAGTCCTACATTTGATTGGTAATTAGGTAACCCTTTCAATGCTACTCTTTAACAACAATATTCACCGTGTTTTACAATGTAACCTATCACAAATTCACATCGAATTCTAAGAATCTTTTAAACATACATCATGTCATTAACGGCCAATTCAACTATGAACGTAGGTTCTAAAGGTTGCTTCTTTCAGTAATTCAAATCCCACATTACTATTATAATAGAAATTACTATAGTACTTTCAATGACCATGACTTTGTCTAAGAAGAATTATATATTGTGCTAAGAATTTATTTGTGCAATTCAAATAGAGACAAAACAATCATCTTAGCCATTCATAAACCTCTTCGAAAGTAATCAAGGAAATAGTAGGATACCTATGTACTTACGTTGTCGGCTAGACATGGAAGTGGAAAAAGTAATGGACCATCTTCATTGTGATTTTTTTTTTGAATATGTTCCACCTTCTCCTGCAAAACTACAAGGTCAATAAATATCCACGTTTGGCACATCTTAAGGTACCTGTATTGCAGAACAATGTGAACTTGTTGATTTTTATTATTACAAAGCAAAAATCAATCATTAGTTCCTAAAACGAAACACGTACGAACATTTTGAGCCCAAATAGGCCCAAGTGTTTCAACTCTCGCTCTCATACCATCTGTAACATACCCCTTATACCTCAATGCCATTATGTGTGAAATAGGGGTAAAATTTTTTTGTTTCGTTGTTTCTACAAAATGAGTCAATCATGTTAGTGTCAGACTCTACATGGCATTTCAATGAAGCATGTCCAATCAAATTTGATAATGTCAAAACTATACGCATTGTAAAACAATCATTCGACAATTTACCGCCATCCTCCTCATCAGAAAACCAAACATGCAATTTATGCCTTCTAGTATTCACATGATTGCGTAATTCCCTCAATGGAAGAATAATTAGGTGTAGTAATTAACCTTTCATTTGATAACATACTCCAATGTTATTTTAACCACATTTTTATCTACATTAACCTTTGACTAACAATATTGATCTGTCACAAACCCAAATTCATAAAAACAAATCAAATAATATGTCATTTTCTCTTTTCGAAGGCCACTTATACCCTTGATAAAACAAATCAAAATGTCCTTAAGATTGATGAGTGGAATTAAAAAAATACTAAATCACATTGTATATCAATCACCGTTATGAACCATCACAACTCCATATTTTTAAGCATTTCCCATATGGTCCTTAACTCTCTCAAGAATAAGCCATAGCCTAAACATACAAATAATACAAGCTTAATAAAGTTGTTGTCCAACAAGAGTTAATCTAATATGGGCACACAAGAATATATTCGTAATTCTTTCATTTATCTTTTCTGGAAGTAACCCACATGTTAAGTAAATGAGTTAAGGTGAGTTTTTCACATAAACATAATCTTTATAACAGTTTAAAAAAATAGAATGAATATACATAAGCAACAAAGACACATGAAATACAACCATATACGTGGTTCACCCCATCCCAGGGCTACATACACCAAAATCTTCACTTTTTATTATGTATCCAACCAAGGAAAGGTACATTCTATAGCACTTTTGATGCAAGCTATTTTGCATTCTCTTCAAGTTTCTTACATAAAACAGCTCAAGAAAATATATCTTAATAAAATAGTGATTCCTGAATAGGACTACTCAATATTGCCTACTTCTTTGTCAATTCTCACTTGTCTTTTTAATGGGGAAAGCTACCTACAAGAGGTGTGTATACAAACTGTGAATCCAAGTTCGGATTCGTTAATAACATGTTTCCACATGAACCAGAAAATAGGAGCTATATGGTTTAAAACCTACGGCTCTACGCCCATCACTATGTGCATCATCCATCACTGTGTGCATCCTTAGAAGCATAATGCTTTGACTTCTAAACTTGAAAGAGAAACAACCACCTTAAGTATAAATGGCTTATAAGTTCAGAACATAGTGACTACCATCCTGGATTAAGTGCTATGATAGCTAAAAACAAAAGAATCCTCCCTCACGGGTTACCACAATGACTTTTAATGATAAAAGGATAATGGCTAGATAAGCAAGCATCAGCTCACAAAAGTAGCCGTCCAACACTTTCCACTTTACTATGAGGTAAGAGCCAACCAATCAACCAAACCTTCATCGTAAAACAATAATTCTCAGTAAGGCGACATGGAATGTATTTAAAACAATACCAACAAGTACGGTTTGTCGTGGGTCCATGCTTTGTGTCCATAGAGGTCATTGCCTCAATGCATTAGCATAACAGGGAAAAAGGAGGTTCCACCAGCTCCTAAGATGGGTCAGATCTTCATCTCTCGGGGAGCTTGAACCTACTGCCTTCATTCCTCAGAAACTGACTCCATAAAATGGCCCCTTGGAAATTATTGCCATAAAAAAATTTACAAGCATCCAAGGGTTTTGGGACTAATCTATGCATAAAGGCATTTCTCCTAGGTTTATCCTCCTTCTATAAAAATGAAGAATGCAAATCTTTTGTAGAAAGGGTTGGGTCCATAAACTTATTCGTTTATGTATTCACGGTATACTGGGAATTTGCTGTTGTCAACAACTGACAGTGAAGATTCTCGGCATTGTAGATTTTTATTTACATGCAAAAATAGAATTGGGCATAATTCATTCTCAAGCCAAAAAAATTTCCCCAAAATCACGGACTCACCCTCAGGCGTCTATTCTAAATCAGATCTCAGGTATGCATGTAAGGCGTTAACCCTAGACGTCATTGTTAATGGCAGAATTTCAAAATTTCAGGAAGAGAAAGGTCACACAATCACACAGGGTAACGTACATGGTTATCATTTTCCAGGAAGAAAAACCCATCTCTAAACAGAATCTAAACGAAAGCAAGGTTATTATGCGTAGGCGTAATCTAACCCTAGAAATTCAGATCGGTTAACATTAGATGATGGTCATATTTTAATATTCATACTTATTCAAACATAGGAGAAGCATTTCACACTTGATACCTAAAATGCATTTATGAAATGAAACTGCACTAGAATGATGAGCACGATTCATACCTAGATATCTATGCAACTGCAATAGACTGAATATCTCGATTCATACCGCTCATATAGCTATACAACATTGGTCCTGTCATTCTCCATTCACCTAGTTTTTCCTCTCGCCTAGATTTATCCTCTTTCTCCATAAACCTTCTCCCCAAATGTAAATTTGGAATGAGAAGCGCCCCCCCAATAATGAATTTCATACCCTATAAAAAGAGAAGGAAAATGGTCTTCTCCCACTTCTATGCTTGGTTCCCATGAGTCAAGGCAGTATCTATGCCGCTATTTGTGCTGAGGTAGGTCTCCATCAATTTCGGAGTAAATATTGTAATCCATCAACTACCTCTAGGCCATGTCTCTTACCTACCACCGGACTTTTAGCCTCTAAACATATTTATGTTTTCTTTTTCCCAAAATGATAGTTAAGGAAAATATGAGTATTTCACATTTTGTAAATCCTTGTCCTGAAGATGAATTTGATCAATTACTTCTTATTCGTCGTAGAAAGAAAAATATTCTTTTCTTAATGGTAATTTTACTTATATATATATAAACAAGATTTTTCTTTAATCACCCTTTTATTTTTACAAAGAATTTTCTCCCTAAGTTTTGGATGATTTTGGTTGTTGTGAAATATAATTAAACCATTTCACTCATCATGCATATGGAAATCCCCTTTTAACATTCAATATATGTGTATGCACACCGTGACTACTTACTTAGATAAGGTATGGTGAAGATGATATGTTCCTTTCGATTTTCAATGGAGCTATGACCTATAGTCCCTTTTATTAATTTATACATCTTTTTAACTCCTTTACTCTTTTATGTTGATGCCAAACTGAGTGCAACTCCTTCTATCTCGACTTAATCATATTAGGGTTAAGTACTAGGTATGGTGCCTCAGTCAGAATAAGTTTTAGCGAAGCCGGTATCCTGGTAGGCACATATATTATCTCTAATACTACCATAATCCAAACGATACGTAGGACCCCGGTATCCATTATGGATCTTTTAATCATTTTCTTTTATCTCTTGTGGTTAAGTTATGTCATTGTCTTTATGCCTCCCAAATTTTTCACTTAGGTAATTAACTCATATAGGTTGCACGGTTTTTCTTCTAGTGGCGCCTTGGCCTTGAGCTCCTCACCAGAAGCAGGTATAATACACATTCATAATCATAATAATTAAGGCTACGTAATAGGGATTTTATACTTTTATAAATATAAAAACTTTATAATCATAAATGTGTTGACATATGATTCATTGTCGAGATAATTCTATTGGGGCTTCTCATGAACAACTAGATTCAAAACTCTGTTGTGTGCTCTTGACATATGATCATACGCCTCCATGTGTCTTGTTTTGATTTTGTCAAGGGATATTTTATTGTACCTCTCAAGAACTTCTTCACTTAGCCAAATTAATTAATTATTTATTCAGGGATTCTACTAGGCAACTCCATAATCAGGCATCTTCACTTGATTTCTATGGAACAGGGGTTGGTGGGTTAATTAATCTAAATGCTCTCCCCCTTAATCAATCCAACAAAAAATTTAATTAGCATCCTCAACCTCTTCTACAATTATTTCATTCACTGCTACTGACCATTTTCAATTCAGCTCATCTTACGGATAACAAAAAATTAACTATAATGCTACAACATATATCAAACATGCCTACAATATTACAGTAGATCACATAATGATACAAATTTATTGCTAGTCTCAGTCTTAGATAGAGTTACATAATAACTCTAAAAAATAAAACTTTAACCATTTAATCTCTTTTTCTTCTTCATGATCCATACCTGAAATTTTGTGAATCTTCTCTTGTTCTTTATCTTCTTCTTATTTTTCCAAGCCTTCTCAAGATCTTTGATTCTTCTTACTCCAATATCCTCTACTTTCAATTCACGGCTGCTAAGCACAATTTCCTTCTTCATCTAGGTTTCTTTGTTGATGGAAGCTTCCTCATCTTTCATCTTTATTCTTGCCATATTCTAAACATCATGCTCTTTAATCATATACTCATCCATGCAATTTCAACATCATGATTCTCTTCATATTTAACCATATTATTGCATATTATACTTGCATAATTACAAACATTAAATTTATTAAAGAAAGAATGGCCCTTTGTTTGGTCCTTCTCCTTTCCTTTTACTTGTGCATCTCATAGAAGTTCTATTTCTTAATTATACAACCTCACTGTTGCATTCTTCAACTCAACAATCAAAATGTCTTCATTATAACTTCTTTATCTATTTCTACAATTCTATGAATGGCTTTCATTCCACCATCATCTCTATTTTGGTTCCATGGACTTTGCCTCTCGTCCGTGCCTTATTCTATAGGAATTGCATTCTTCATTGAAATTTCACTGATTCCCTCAATATCCTCACAGATGATATATTCCAACACATTGGTGGAATTTCTTGTCTTAGAAAGACACTTGGATAGATTTGAAATTCTTCCCTCTACAATATCCTCAACAAGCTTAACTATTGTTTTCGTTGACACTACTTTGATGTTAGTGTACCCTACATTCGAACTTAGTTAATAGAACCATTCTTCAATGGAACTTAGGTCCTTCTCCCATTTACACCATATTCTTTTCTATCATCATTATTTTCTACGGTTACATCCACTACAATAGGATTTACAAAATTATTCCCTTCTTTCCTTTCAACATCCATGCTTTCTTCCTCATCCAATACATAATAATTATTCCCGGAAATTCCTCAATACAAATTAACCCATTAATTTCGAATATAATTTCAATTTTACACTGTTGGGTTGATTTAATCACCTCTTTCATGATGATAGGTTCACTATTGCTTCCTTTAGTAACAACTTATTCAATTCTTTTTGTAGTGATTGTTCCACTACTTCCATCTATACTTGCAAAATTTACGCAAATTATTTCTTGTTCTTCTATGCCTACTATGGAACAATCATTCCACTCTTAAAATCTTCCTTGAACTTATCCTAGAGGAATCCATCAAGAAGTTATTTGCCGCTTTATATTATGGATACTCTATCACCTCTACACAATGCATATTCTCAACACACACCATATCATCATCAAGTTTCATTCCTAGATCCTCTTCATCACTAACTAATGAAAAAGAAATGTGATCTTAGGAATTAAATCTCTCATGCTCCTGCACAATTGCATAGTCACTTTGTTGGCTACAAACGCAACAACTTGAATCTCTTCTACTACTGCAGGCATATAAAAAATTTCTAGTATAAACAGGTTGGAAACAACTTTAGTGTTTCTCTCATCATTAACCTATATCTGAGGTAGCATCATCAGCTTCACTTGAATCATCATTATTAGTACGTACAAGGTTAAACAAATCAATAACAAAATATTTAGTACAAACAACTATATCCATATCCACGTCTTTTTTTGTCATTTCCTTTTCATCATCCACCATCGCAAAGGCCATTTGATTGTATTCAACAAATCATACTACTTTTGAATTGGTCTCCTTATCTTCTCCATCATAAACAATTGACATTGCTAGGTTCACTTGACCATTGGATCCAATACAAGTCACATCTTCTTCATCATCATCATCAATAAGTGTTGATGGCTTCACCAAGGTGTAGACTTATTTCCCAACAGTTCTGCAATCATCTTCCACATGTGACTAAGCATTGCAAATTCACCAACTACAATTTTCACATGCTCTGTTCTCCTAATAGAGACATCATATTTCTTAATTTATTTTATTATCTCTACATCAAAGGAGTCACTCTCTCCTACATCATGTTCTACTGCTACAATAGATTATACGACAACCTTATCTCCTACATCTTCAACATCATCCATTGTCGTATCTAAAAAATGGGATTCTCCATCTATGTAACATCCCTATTTTACCCTTATTCTTTTGTAACTGGAATACAATATGTAAGTACATAGTGTACTAGGTCTTGGCGAGGAGGCCAAGACCAACACCCCATGAGTAAACTTTGTAATTATTGTTGTGATTTCCTAAGTTGTTATGAAATCTGAATTGTAGACTTAGGAGACTTAAGGCATGCCGTAACTAAACTATACGGGCACAAAATACACAAGGGGAAGAGGTTGATTGTTAGAATCCATAGGAATCCAAATACTAATGACGCTTACCATCTTGGTTCCTCGCCTACTTAAAGGAAACTAGTTGTCCACTTGTTAAACCAAAAACCTGTTAGGTGTCGTCCTAAGTGTAACTATTCACTCGCAAACAATTAATAAGATTCTATGATCTAAGAACTTAACTTTTATTTTAAGTAATTATCTTATTTCTAGAAGAGGATGCCAAGAAATATTCTTTAAAGGAACCAATCCTTNTATATATATACTTTTTAAAGAAATATTAAATGAAGTAATCTTTTTATGAGCATATTTATCCAACGAGGGAGGGGCATACTCCTCTATTTTTTTGAAGTTATATTTGAGAATTGAAAAAAAAAAAGGGATAAATGTCTCTTGATAACCTCTATAGTTCTCCTCAAAGAAGCCTCATTACCATCTCTAGGGAGTTCTTTGAATTTAGAAGGGGATCAAAAAAATATATGATACACTAGTGCAGATAGAGACCTATAACTAGTCTGTGTGTGTGTTATAATGTTAAGATCCTTTTATGTGGCACTAACATAATGCCTTGTAATTTCAAGGATATAACAACTTTCATAATCTAAAAAAACCTATAAAATTAAGATTATAAATTTTGAAAATATAGTTGTGCACAATTACAATGTGTTCTATATAAATCTACATTTTTGTAGTCAAATTCCATTATTTAGGTATCTAAAGGTAGCACTAATAGATAAAACCTACATTTATTTTGGATGAAAAAAACATGCCAATGATAGGAAAACACTTATTTCACCTACTTATACACAATTTTTATAAATTTAAATTATATATTTTGAAAACTAATTCAATTAACTAAATTATTTTTTTAACACCATATTCTAATTCATTGTGGAAGTAACCTTGGTTGTCCATCCAAGTTAATAGATTTTTGTTTTTTTAGGTTTCCATTTCCACTAACATGTCATGAGAGACCATCATTAGCTTGCACTCACCCTAAAGCCAAATTAGTGCAATAATAATCGGTTGAAATAAATATCCTTTTGAGTTAAACATGAAAAAATTGAAGGATTAATAGGAAAGGTTATGTATTGAATTCACATGATGTATACATATGACAACGATTGGTAGCTTCTTCCTAAGCTCAATCTAACTTGGTTTTTGAAGTTGGAAATAATTCCAAATGTCTTTTTAACAAATTTGAGATTTAGCTTGTTAAAAAGGTGGTTGAAAACCATTAGGAAGGGATGAAAGCTTAACATTTGAAACTTTGTGACGTATTTCAATGGGTTTCAAAAGTTTGAATCCCAAAATGGTCTCAAGTAGTTCCTAAATGGTTGCTTTAAACCTATGCAATTTGAAGGGTAAACTTAAGGAAATCTCTTATGAACTTGAAAATCCTAGAAAGTTTGAAGTTTTCCCATGACTAAAACATTCCTTTGATTTTGAACAATAAAGTCTCGAGAGAACATTCTTGAAGATTTAAAGAATTTGGGGGGAATTCAAAAGTTTGAATGTTTGATATTCCTTGAAAAGATACGAAGAATCTTTTAAGAGATAAACTTATGAAAGCTCTTGAAGGTTTCAAGCATATATACAAGTTCAAAGATGATGAATAACACAAAAGATCCAATTGGAATTTAACTCAATGAGGATTTTCAAAAATGTTCTTTGAGCCTTCAAAGACTTCAATCAAATCAAATATTGGAATTTTTTTACTCACCCCAAAACTAGGCATGTGTGAAGTTACCAAAGCTCTTGATTCCTTTTGATGGTAATTGGAACTTCAAAAATGTCAAATTCCCTAAAGGGTGCTAAGAAAATTTACACTTGGTAATTTCAATTGGCCTCACAAGTTATACAAAAAGAGTGTTGAAATTTAAAAAAATTATACCTCAAAATATTTCAATGTTTCGAACTTTTGAGAAGTCTTGAAATCTTTAGACCTTTCAAATGTAAATCTTTGGAAAGGCCCAAAATTAAAATTTGGAAGAGTCAAAAAGTTGAAAGAAAATAATTCCAATACAAGTTTGGAATCTTTTCCAAAAACAACCTTACTAAATTAGAAAGCATTTCTTTGAAAAAGTTCCAAAAAATAATAATGAAAGGTGAAATGACAATATTCCTTAGCCAATGGATAGGCTTAAGAAAATTGATGGTAAAAGATCAACCACCTTCCTTGCAAAATGTTCTCGCAAGAAAAAAAAAACATCATAAAGAAATCAATTTCCCAACATATTAAACCTATATTTCAAAGGATAATCAATTGATGAATCACCAATAGAGTGTAACTAAGCTAACTTCATAAGTCTAAGAGGAAAAGATCCCCAAATTTTCTTCCAAAGATTTGGGGAATCTATTAAAGACTCAAACTCACACAGGTGTTAAAACTTTAAGTCCTACCTCAACATAATTATTTATCTCATTTTCTCATTTAAAAACATCTTTTGGCCTCCCTTCATCCCCAAATTTCCCTCTACTTATTTTGATATTTAAGTTCTCTTCAACCCCCATAATTTAACTAGAGAGGGATACATAAACCAAACTTTTCTTCTAATAGCACTTTGTGTTATGTTATGCACTATAAAAATTCGCCAAATTTAGGTCCTTGTCAAGGCCTTTCATATCAAGAGAGTAATAATAGTCAAATCTCATGACCTTCCTTAAGCATCACATGCTACAAAATTCTAGTTCTTAGTATCATTATCACCATAATTTCTCTTGCTTGTGATGTTTGAATGGTTGTACTTGAAATAATTGCCAAATAATTTGTATCTCACATAAATATTCCATTATATGCTTTTGTTTTATGTCTATTTTCTCTTGGAAATGTCCAAGTATTTTTCTTAGATATGCTTATTTTATATAGTGATGATGATAATTATTGTGCATTACGATCAATAAGGTTTTTTATTATTAACTTCATTATGTTATCACCCCATTTTTTTCACAAGCATAGCCACACATAAGAATATCATTCCATGATAACAAAACCATACTTTCATCAACTTCACAAGCTACTAACTCTATTTTTATTTTAGTAAAAATAATTAGCTTTCAATTTTAATAATAATAAAAAAAATACAATTATTTTACCACATTAAAAACATGTAATATTCAACTTTAAGTAAAATCATAATTTTATTATTTTCATATTTAAAAAAATATATTTTTAAAATTTTTACATAATTTTTAAATATTTAAACACAACATTAAATGAGGTATACACAAGCCCTTATATTTTCTCATAAAAATCTAAAATTATCTACATAGTAAATGTTTTACAAGTCAATGTGTTACGTCCATATATTCTATGTAAATGATTTACAAGGCATTTGTTAGGTCACCCTTATCTATTTTATATTTTCTCAAAGGATTCCCAATTTCTAAAGTTTATCTTTTCTCAAAAGATTCCAAATTTGTAAATTTTATCTTTTCTCAAAAGATTGCAAAGTTGTAATAATTTCTAATGCTTTAAACCTCAAACCAAATGTGTGATGTCCACCTTACTTTCATTATAATTAAAATCCTATTTTATAATTATAACAATTTCATATTAATATAATTTATATAATTTGTTATGATTAATAATTTTAATATTAATATATATTTTATAATATTTTATGATTATAATAAGTTTATGATGATAATGACGATGATTAATGTTCATTAAGATCAAATTTAGCCTATAATACTTTAAGAAGGAAAATACTTTGTTTACTTTAAGATCTTGTTCGTGTGTTCAAAAATATTTCAAAAAGTTTTCCAAGCTCACTATAGTTTTGGAAAGCTAGAAAGTTATAAAGATTTGTATTGTGAAAATACTGTTAAAATTAGATCTAGTTTTAAGTGTAAGCAAAGTACTCTAAGAGAAAGTGAGTTTCATTCTCAACACTCATAAAATCACAGAGAAAACAAACCCTTATATTAATAGATATTATAATTAAGAATACATTAAAATTAATTGTAAAAAAATTACATGCACATTTTAATTAATCTAATTAATCAACAAAACCAATACTATGGTTAAAATACCATAATCTTTTATGATTATAATAATTTTATATTAATAAATATTATAATTAAAAATACATTAAAATTAAGTACAAGAAAGCACATTCCTATTTTAACTAATCTAGTTAATGGAATAATAATATGGGCTCAAATAGCATCAAACGAAAAACCATTAAATATATATTTCACTCTTTAACTATACATATTTAAAAAAAAATCTATTTTTACTATATCATATTTTAGGATAATGAATATATATGAAAATATTAGAAAATTAAAAAAAAAAGTTAATTTAGATTAAATTATTTAATAATAGCTATGATTAAAATATGTTAATCTAGATAACATTTTTTTAATAATAGCTATAAATAGTTCCTATTAATTTAATATTTATTTTAAAAAAAAATTGTTCAACTTTCTTTATAATACATTTTATATGTTATTGTATTAGTCATATAATTTTAAATACATTTTAAATATCCAATTTTATTGAAAATAAGTATTTGTAATATATTTTTTTAAATATATTGAAATCTCATATAATTTTCAATACACTTTAAATGTTCTATTTGATTCAGAATAACTATCTTAAGAAGGACAATACTTGGTTTACTTTAAATCTTGTTGCTGTGTTTAAAAATATTTCCAAACTCATTATAGTTTTGGAAAGTTAGGAGGATATAAAGGTTTGTATTGTAGCAAATACTATGAAATTGATCAAATGTGGGTGTGTTGTAGCTACAACAGATCCCATATTTTAACCAAAACACGAGAGCCCAATTTTTTATATACAAAAGGTGATACTTAAGTTCCTCAGTCATTTTAGGATTCCCATGTTGTTTATCATGGTTTCTATGTCTTTGTCATGATTGATTTAGTTAACATTTTTTTAAAATTTATGCATTTATCTACGTTTTGGTGAGTTGCAGAAGGAATTAATTTTTCCCAAAAGTGTGTATGTCCCGAAACCCGAATCTCGCAATTGCGGATTGCGAGATTGCTTTGTAAATATTTTGAACTTCTCATCCCCAAAACACAACCCACAAATTCCAAATTTCGGAGAGTAGTTAGGTTAATAAATTGCATTGTGTGTTTTCGAGACCCACAACCTGCAAATTGCGGATTGTGGAAAGGTTAGTTAAACTATAAAAGCATTTGCATTTCAGCATCCTGCGATTGCGGATTGCAGGGAAGACGCAGCTTGCAAGTTTAAATCTCTACTGTGGATTCGTCTTGATCTGATGGTTGGGATTGTTTTGTGTTTTCAATGATCATTCAACTTCTCCATTATTTTGTTTACGATTCGATTTTCGAATTGCGATTTTCACTTGTAATCTCTCACGAATCGATGATCATGGATTCGACTAAGTTGCAATGAATTAGGCGCTAAGATTTGATGTAAATCGTGTGTGAATTATTACTATTTTACTCTGTCTTAACCCAATTTCTATTGACACATGTTGCGCGTCATGACAATACAAAAGTGATAATTGCAAGTTCTAGGCCGTAAGATCTTAATTATGACAATCTATCACCCTCAGTCGTTTCTGATAAATTTGTTTCTTTCCTATTAAATACAAACTTCGACATAAGTAATTGGTTGTTTTCCATATTGTAATAGGTAATTATTGTTGGCTAGTTTCCATAAGTTTTCCTTCTGACGGTTATACTGAGTGAAATATGTAGGGGGATAATGAATATTTGATCATGTTTGATAAATAAAAGGAAGTTTAGCCTGTTCTTTATCAAGAACCAGTGTCACCACCTTTCGACACAGATATTCCTAATGAAAGGAATTGTAGTGAAGAAGAGCCTGAGGCCATATCTATTTGCATACACTATCCTTAGAAGAATAAAATGAAGGTCACTAAAAAAATCATTGATCAAGACCACACCATTATCCGAGATCTTATAATCAACGAAAAAATTGTTTTTCCATCAATCCCTTTAAAGGAGGAACAAGTGGATGACTTTTCAGTTTTTACGGTAATTGTTGATCATCATGAATCTTTTAAGACAGATCATCTAGCTTCTTCATCATACGTAGGGGTTAATCTCTATGATTGATTACAGGATCTTTCTTGCAAATATTTGGTGACTGTCTTAAAAGATATTGTGAAACATTTATTATAGACCACATGCTATGATGATAAGAGGAGAAGGGTATGATTTTGTAATCCATCATTTTATGGAAATTTTATCTTTTTGTAATTATTATTTAAAGGGTAGATCCCTCATTGTTAAGGTGGAGTTGCACTTTGCATATGGGAGATTGGAATTTCTTCTTTTCTCTTCTCTAACTCTTTTGAGATTAGTTCATTGTACTTTAAAGGGTGGATTTAGAGGCACCACCGCGGGGGAGATAATTGCCACGGAAGGACTAGAGAAACACTGTTTCACTTGTAATCATGTAATTTTTTACAGAACAATGAATCAAAGTTAGTTTCTTTCAGCATGTTCTGTGGGTAAATTGTCAGATTTCTTTGATGATGTCTGATTTCTTCACTTTAATTATTAATGAATACAGTTGATTTTGCATCCAATCATTAATGCATTGATCTATGATTTGGATTTCTTTTAATTCATGAGTCTTTGTGTACTTATATTTTAATTAAATTTCTTTGATTGAAATCTTTATCTATTTCTGCAAATGATTCACAGAAACTATCTAATCAATAATTAATGTTAATTTTTCAATTAACATAAGAGTTACAAGGTAATATTGGATATGCTTGATCTTTAAATTATTGTCAGTAATTTTAATTGCTTGGTTACATTTGAAGTAAGAAGTTAAATAATTTAATTTTTCATTTCTGTTAAGTTAATGAAATAACTTATTTGAATTCGAACCAAGTTACCTTGCACATGGTGAATATACTTATCTTATATTTCTTTTAAGATAGAGTTATCTTGGGTTTAGATCCACCCTTACAATAAGGACACTTCGATATTCCCTTGTAGGAAGACAGATCCTTTTAGGATCAAACGCTCACAAGTTCCAGTGGAGGCCTTTGTATCCGTGGGTGTTAACCACACCAAACAGATCGAGGATAGGGTAATACTTGCATAGGATTATTTGAATCCATTGATGCATTTTCATCCCTTGTTGTTTTCCTTGGATGTCTTTCCAACACCTACATAATCGATGCATCAACAACTGGTGCTAGAAGGAGTTCCATCAGACATGTAAGGTCATTTGAGCTATCTTAATCAGATTATCTTAGAATGGCTCCAGCCCAAAAATTTGTGTATAGTTACTTTTTTCTCATGAATCCGTATTTAGTTGTTTCTTTAGGCAAATTAGTTTTAATTTTCAAACAGATTTGTTGAAGCAATTGATAGAAGTAAAATTCGACGGTGAGAGAGAAATTTTAGCACACGAACATGTTCTTCAATTTACCTAATTGTTTTGATAACAAAATTTTGGATCTAGATGTTTTGTGCAAATTGTTAGCCTTCACATTCGAGGGATGGGTTAAAGAATGGTTTGTAACTTTGCCTTTTTCCTCTATCCACTCCTTTGAACATTTTGTAGATCTTTTTATGCTTTCTTTTGGACATTATGACTTTGTTAGATTATGTGATGAATGGAAACAACTCACTATAAAAAAGGGTGATTCATTAGAAGATTTTGCAATTAGAACTTTTAATCTCTATTATAGATTCCCTTTAATAGATCATCCTATGATACTTGAATGGCTTCAGCACACTAGTTCTATTACACATGTATCTGATCAATTAGTAGATGATAAGTCTGAATTATACATTGATAATCATCCACCTTTTGGTTTAGATTTGCATGAAGAATATGAGGATTTAAAATTGTTGAAATGACTTCCTTCTCTTTCTTAGATATGGATCATAATTAATATGATGATTCGGATGAAATAAATGTTGATATGCCCATATCTATTTCACATGAAATTCAAAGCCTAACTGATCATGAAGGAGATCATTTTTCTATAGAAGATTCTTCTAAAGTACAAGATGGTAGTTCTAATCATAATATTCAACCATCTTCTTCTACCATAAGTAGATCTTTCAAACTCTTCACGTCATTCTTTTGATTTTCATTGTACATAACATGATTGGGTTGGTTATTGGCTTGAGAAATATTTCTAAGCAAGATTTCATCATTATGGTAAAACTCTCTTTTCCTTATTTGTATATAAATATGGCAAGGTTCTATTCTCTTTATTTGTACATAAATTTCATCTTATTTGCTTTAATGCATATTTTTTTGTTTTTATTTGCAAGCATTCATATCATGCTTTTTGATTATTCACTTTTTCCTTTTTGCAGGGTTCCATATGCTTTCATGGTTGCATTGGAAATTCGATTATACTTAGTTTTCTTTTTTTAGAGTAGTGTAGAATATATTAGTTTTATCATTTTTTTATATAATTTAGTTTACTCTTTTGGTTTTATTCAAAAAAATATTTACGACAACAAGTGAATTCCAAGTTGGAAATGACGCTTCTTCAGATGCATTCAGGGAAGTACTTTTATTCTCTTCCACCTTCTATTATTTATCCCCTTGTTGATTATTTTATTGGTCCAAAGCATTAATGTTTGATTTATGTCTTTAGTTTTAAATTATAACCAGCCTAGATCCAAATCCTAGGCTCTATCAAGCGCCGAGAGGGATCAAATCTCCCAAGGTGAAAACCTCCTTGAGTGCAATACTTGAGAAGAGGTTTGCACCTCGGGAGATTTGATCCCTCTCGGCGCTTGATAGAGCCTAGGATTTGGATCTAGGCTGGTTTCAGTCGTGGGCGGTGATACAAAACTGGAGTTTGATCAACATTGTAAGGAACATGTTAAGTTGAAAACACAGATAGAATTGTGAGGATTATCTCAATGTAAGTGATAAGTAATAAGGATTGAATAAATTGTTAAACTAGAAAATATAGAGAATTTTTTTTTAAGGATTAAATAAATGAAAATAGGGTTCACATCATGATCATTCTCAATCCATCTTCTTCATCTTTTATTATCTTCACACCTGACAATTTTGACATCTTCTCATATCGATCAAATGAGAAGGGAGGTTGAAATCGTAGACCTTCCAAATCTTTAACTTGAGATATTGCTATAAATGTCATACCCTGTCTCTCTTGCTTTCCAATATTAATAGTAGCTTTGTCCAATGTCAATCCTTGTGACTTATGGATTGTTAAACCCCAAGCGAGTTTCAATGGAAGTTGTTTTTTATTACCTCTTTCGATAGAAGTAATAGGAACCACTTGAGGAAACGATTCATCCCATGGTACCCCCACATAATTATCAAATTTGATTAAAACATATGTGGGTGGTTCTAGAGGTGAACTTCCAGGGTTATATACAATTTGTTGTATAACTCCAAGAGCACCATTGACGAGTCCTGCATCAGTCCATAGGTTTGATGTCAACATTACCCTTGTTCCTATGGCTATGAGTAATTCAAGTTCCAACCCTTCTTCATCTCTTTCTATAGAATATTTGGTTCTTACAGATGTAGCAATACTAGTCGCAATGGGACAATTTAGGCCTCTTATTAAACGCTTGTTATGATAGTTTACATCATCATTTGTTGCAAACAAATGTATCGCCTTATCGAATGAATTTTTCATTGAAGCATCCAAGGAAGTATCTGTACGAGTCATCAACAATTTCCAATCCCCAATTGTTGGAACTACATTTTGAATATTCATTAACAAATTACGAAAAGATATTTGTTCATTTCTTTGTCCATTTTTTTGAAACACAATATCGAGGGTCACAACTGTTGTGAATGTGTTCCACAATTCTTTTGCAATACCGTCCGATGCATATACAGGCTTATCCATGACAGGTGGTAATTGTCCCAAATCACCGACTAATATAATTGATCTTCCACAAAAGGGTATAGTAGCATTTTCTGGGAAGGCTTGGCGAAGTCTTGAATCTATTCTGATTAATAGATTTTTTTCAATAAAACTCATTTCATCAATCAAAATATATTTAACAGACCTCAACTCTTCTTGTAAGTTAATTAAACTTGGTCCTCATAAAGGATTAATTTCCTTGATCGGTATATGAAGTGCAGAATGAACTGTTATTGCAGATATGTTGAAAGTTGCCACCCTTGTAGCAGCTAGAAGAAGTAATGGACTTTTCCCTGGATGCGAGAGATTTAAAAGTGTATTTTTAATGGCTCCAATCAAATACGAATTTCCTGTACCGGTAGTTCCTTGGATTATCACGCGTAGTGGATCAACACCTGTTCTATAATGCTCAAGGATAACATTGTATGTGATTCTCTGCTTATCCCCCAAACTATCAATCAAGTAAGACTTTGGATGTTGATTAGTAGAAATCTTTTTCAGTTTTTGCATTTCAGAGATGAAATGAATTGCATGATTGGAGGTATCCTCATCTACAAAAGCAGTGTTCCAATCACTCATACGATCAGGATCCTTATGTCCAAGCATCTCAAACTCATTATAATTTATAAATTGATTTTTATATAATCTACATATGATTTACCATTCATGTTGCCTAGAATCTCTTTGTAGATTTGGATGTTCATGTTCTATATCGGATTCAACTCGAGCATCTAAAGGCATAGGTTTACGATCAACATGCCAAGGTATATACTGCAAATTCTGCCAATTCTATACTATTTCATCATATGTGTGGCCTATATCATTTCGAAAGTGACGAAATGTCTTGTACAAAACCAACTCGGACCAACAAAATTCAACAAACTTCTCATCATTTTTATCAGGAATAGAGTTAAATCTAGGAAATACACGTACAATAGATGCATTCCTTCATTGTAACCATTTTCCCCCTGTCAACGTTTGTCATATGACCAGTATTTTGCAACATCTATGAATGTAAGTTCTTCCATATTCTTAGGTCGCTTAGTATATGCATCAATCAAAGAATTATCGTTGTCAGCATTATATGTATCAACTTGTACTTGTTTGAAAACCTTCATACCAACATTTAGAACCACAAAACAACGGCTACATTCTGAAAGATGAAGCTCTAGAAGCAAATGACATGTCTCCTGTGCACCAATGTCCCTATCAATAATGGATTCACATAACAAACTTTTATATGCATGTGTTGCAGGTTCATTTGGATTCTGGATAGAAGAGACCCACATTAACATATTGTGGAAAGTTTTAGATCCTTTTTCAGATTTAGTAGCATATTTTGCTATGTAATTAATAACCACGCGCTTGGAAAGTACAGGATGCCAATCTATATTAGCCCTCCACATCATCAATGTTTCACGATTGTTTGTATTCACTCTGTCATCATTTCTTCTAGGTTCATACTTTTTTTCTCCTTGTCCATCAATGTAAAGTTTTGAATGGTCACATAGATCCCATGGTGAGTGGTACCGACAAACCATTTTTCCTCCCTTCTTTCAAAGAAAACTTTTCTCATTGGAAGTAATATGATGCTCAACACAGTTAAGAAGTTCTTCATAATCAATCATTGGATCTAATTGAAATATTTGTTTTGTGTCTTTTACAGAAGGATGATCATCTACATTAACTCCAATTTGAATCTTATGTTGATGTCCCTCACGTGGATTTATTGCATGCACACATTTGTCGAAATACTTTTTTGCAGATATAACTTCTATAGGATCATCCTAATTCAAAGTGTCCATGTTGCGAGAATTTTTTAACCAAAGAAACCCATGGACATGAGGAGATCCACGATGTTTCCATTCATAACGACTCCAATAATCTGTAGCTTGATGAAAATGTTCGAAAACCTCTTCTCAAAACATTGAATGTCGTGCATCGCCAGAGTCACTGCGATGCGATAGGAGCCCTTCCCCTGTCAAAACCCGCGAGTAAAAGAGATTGCGCATCGCAGAGTAAGATCTTGCTGGCTAAGAAGAGCTGTGAGACCCCAGGATGCTACAGAACCTGGTCAAAGACACTTGAGTCTTTGAACAACCCATTAGAATCACTTCGGGTGAGACTTCAAGCCACTCCGCGGTCTATCGCCTAAAGGGCTGGTGAGCTAGGGATGTTGTTGGTACATTAAAGTAAACTCAGGTCTGCCCATAGAACCAAAACAGTTGAATAAGCTTGAGCACGATGTCTCATTATGATATTTAGTAAAAAATATCTTAAGCGAGGGTGCCTTCCAAATCTGTTATCATGATATTTGAGAAGATGTTTTGCATACTCATGTAGATGGAAATTTCTCCTTCACGGTTGTAACCAATCTGCCTCTCCTTTAGGGAACAATGATGGAAATGCCATATTAAATAATCCAACAATGTTATACTCGTTAATCGGAGATGAGCCAATTTCTGGCGAGTTAAGCACATTAGTCAATTCTTGATTTGTGTTACTTTCATCCGAATTTGGATTATTTTCCCATGCTCTAATAATTTCTATATCTCAGGGTGCAATTGGAAGCCTTGATGCAAAAGAAATTGTTTGCAAACCATCTAACATATCATCAACTCCTGGTATCCCTTCCAACATTGCAAATTATGTGTCCTCGTCAATATCGGGAAGAGTAACAGAAATAAGCATATGTGAGATATCTGTTGCATTTTCAGGTAACTGTGCTACTACGTTAGAATCCACTTGAACATCTCAATAATATGGATCATTATGAATTTTATATAATAATGCATCCATAATTTTTTTTTCTAACAGTGAAATCATAACTGGATCCTCGGCGTCCTATTTTTCGCACAACGACCATTAAGTCCAAGTTGTTAATATGTCATGGCAATGTATTGAGGACATATTTAATCTCCTGTGGAAAACTAATGGTGTGTCCTCGATATTTTTATTGTCCACCTATTGCATGCATCACCTGCAATATTGGCCTTGCAGGTGCTATCAACATCTCTTCAACTTGTGTGAGATATTCAAGGATGTAAGGTTGAGTTCCTGGATCCATGTGGTTCATAGCTGAGAATCTGTGATTAGATCCCTCTCATAGACATCGCATGCACATTGGACCTGTACTTGTATTATGTACTTGTATTCCAGCATATGACTCAAGTAAGACATGACGCATTTGAACTTCTGCTAATCGATCAATTCGTTCACAAAATTTGCGATGTGTAGTATACATTTCTTTAGATGGTACCGATATATTATCGTCCATTTCAACACATTGCTCTCTGATTGTTCCACGTTGAGTATCCCCATTTATATTTTTGCGTTCTTCCAACTGCTTCAACTTTCTCTCTCGAAATGTTTTTTGACGATCAGCGTTTCATTTTCTTTGTTCTTCTTGTTCCTGTGCTGTCAATTCATCAAACTTTCTTTTTCAATATTGTTTTTTTCGATCTGCATTTGGAATCATATTAGTTATTGGAACTGCTTGAAATTGGACCATGTCATCAACACATTGCTCATTGACCATTACACAATGAGCATTTTCCGGAGTTGGTTCCATTCATATATTGGTTGAAATTTGTCTTTGTCATTCGACATTTTATTTTCTTTGTTGTTTTGCAAATTGATTTCTTGCTTCTTCCAATTGCTTCGACTTTCTCTCTCGACACACTCTTTGACGATCAGCGTTTCATTTTCTTTGTTCTTCTCATTCTTGTACTGTCAATTCATTCCACTTTTTTTTTCAATATTCTTTTTGTCGATCTGAATTTGGGATCATATTAGTAATTGGACCTACTTGAAATTGGACCATGTCATCAATGTGTTGCTCGCTGACCATTAGACGTTGAGCATATTCCACAGTAGGTTCCACTGGTATGTTGCTTGAATTTTGTATTTCCCGTTCAACATCCTAATTTTTTTGTTGTTCTATAAATTGTTTTCTTGCTTCTTCCAATTGCTTCAACCTTCTCTCTCGATATTCTCTTCGTCAATCAACATTTCATTTTCTTTGTTCTTCTCGTTCTTGTGTTGTCAATTCGGTCAACTTTCTTTTTCGATATTCTTTTTGTCGATTTACATTTGGAATCATATTAGTAATTGGAACAGCTTGAAATTGGACCATGCCATCAACACTTTGCTCTCTGATCATTACACGTTGAGCATCTTCCATAGTTGCTTCCACTGGTATATTGGTTGAATTTTGTCTTTGTCATTCGACATTCTGATTTTTTTGTTGTTCTGCAAATTCATTTCTTTCTTCTTCCAATTCCTTCGACTTTCTCTCTTGATATGCTCTTTGTCGATCAATGTTTTGTTTCCCTTTTTATTTTCGTTCTTGTGTTGTCAATCTGTCCGTAAGAATTTATGGGATCATATTAGTAATTGGACCTGCTTGAAATTGGACCATGTCATCAACGTGTTGCTCACTGACCATTAGACGTTGAGCATCTTCCACAGTAGGTTCCACTGGTATGTTGGTTGAATTTTGTATTTCCTGTTCAACATCCTGATTTTTTTGTTGTTCTATAAATTGTTTTCTTGCTTCTTCCAATTGCTTCGACCTTCTCTCTCGATATTCTCTTTGTCGATCAGCGTTTCGTTTTCTTTGTTCTTCTCGTTCTTGTGCTGTCAATTCGGTCAACTTTCTTTTTCGATATTCTTTTTGTCGATTTGCATTTAGGATCATATTAGTAATTGGAACAGCTTGAAATTGGACCATGCCATCAACACTTTGCTCTTTGATCATTACAAATTGAGCATCTTCCACAGTTGCTTCCACTGGTATATTGGTTTAATTTTGTCTTTGTCGTTCGACATTCAGATTTTTTTGTTGTTCTGCAAATTGATTTCTTGCTTCTTCCAATTGCTTCGACTTTCTCTCTCGATATGCTCTTTGTCGATCATCGTTTCATTTTCTTTGTTCTTCTTGTTCTTGTGTTGTCAATCCATCCAATTTTCTTATTCGATATTCTGTTTGTCGGGATGCATGTTCTTTATTTCATTCTTCTCCTTCTTCTAATGTCATTTCGTTAGATTTTCTTCCCTGATATGCTTCTTGACGTTCGGCGTTTTGTATTTTTTGTCCCTCTCTGGTTTGTCTCATAGCATCTTCCATGTTTAGGTCAAACTCTGTATAGAAAAAAATATTTTGTAAGTGCTTAGTGACAAGAAAACTTAGGTATTTTGAATTGAGCAATACCATTAACTTACAAAAGGATAGGAAGACAAGTACAATACAATAGAGTTTGAATTTAATAAGATAGGCTAGTTATGGATGGTATCTTCAACCTCATGCCCATTATATATACACTAATTTTTTTAAGCAATGAAATCTACACTGAAATTTATGTGTTGAAGTAATAATAGCTACACAAAAACACAATAGAGTGAAAACTATGAAATTAAAAAAAAAACATACACTTAATTCTATGCAAATTTAAAACTCAATACATTTTTTTAAAATTAAGTAATTTGAGAGGATTGAACCTTCAACCTCATGCCCATTATCCTAACAACCTTACCACTATACCACAAGTACTTCTTATGATTAATAGTAAGGAAAATATTTATAAACTTAAATAATATTGTATTTGGTGAAAATGGAGGAAATGTTGATCAAGAGGATTTGATCCCATGACCTACCTCTAACCACATCAATGTGTTACCAATGGAATACACCCTAAATTAGTTGTTAGTTGCTTATAATAATTTACATTTATATATTTAAATTTAATTAAAATCTATATTTCAATATATATATATTTTAATTCTAATATATATTAATACTAATATATATCGAAAAAGGCGAAATCCATATGGACCTAATATACTAATATATATCGAAAAAGGTGAAATTGGTATGGACCTAATATATATTTTAATTTTAATATTCTTTTAATACTAATTGATTATCACATGTAATTAAAATGGACCTGGTATAACCTAATTTACAGAATATTTAGATCGACAATCAATATAATAATCTGGATCATTTATTTATTTCTACAATACCATGCCTTCAGCCCAGCATTAGTGGCGATCGATTCATTAGGTTATATAAAGACCGGGCTGTGTTCTTTCGATTCTGTTCAAATTTATGCTGTGACTGTCAGATCAATGGCCTCTGGGAGACTGCTTGGCAGTGCCTTTGAAGTTCGACATTTGTTCCTCAAAGTTCAGAATGCCTTTCCATTATACCTTTGCAGTCTCATGTCCCTGAGACAATGATCCATGGCCATCATTGGGAATGAATTAAAGAATTTGAATAAAGTTGTAGGAGACCACATGTTTATGGATGTCGTCCCCCCGCAGGGAGATAAGATATCTGTGGAGGAAGGAAAGAGGCTGCTAAGGTTCATTGAGATTGATGACCTCAGAAAAACACTTCGTTAGATACCCAATGCCTGTATTTTCGGCAAAGCATTATTGCAGATTTGTATGGACTTCGCTGGTGAGGAGGATGCCAATAAAGTTGTGAAATTGCTTGATACATCCGGGCAGTTCAATCTTGCCATCCCTTCGATATATCACGTGGAAGCTGTAAGGGATCTAATAATAAATAATTCAGATCCCTCTATTGGAGGTTTGAAATTGTTTCTTTTGGATCTATGTGCTGATGGCTAAACATCTCATTTGAATAAGGTATGACTGGGTTGACAACTTTATTTTAAGTATGCATGCCATTTTTTTAAGCTATAGAGAGTACCAATCCTTGTTATTCAAATTGGAATCTAAGGGATGGCAGGATTGAAATTATGGTGAGCAGCAAAAGTAACAAAAAGAGTTCCCTAATTGTGTCAATATTCTGTGTGGTTTGAACCTGGATATTAGCCACCGAGTATCTAAAAACTAAGCATCGGTGAGGTTGAAACTTTTAAAAAAAGAAAATTATTTATTTAATAGTTTATGTGCTACTAAAATTAAAATAATATGAATATAAGTGGCTCGACTATTCTATACTTGACTACAAACTCTGAATTTATTACAGCATACCTTTCCTTGGTGGCTCATTTTCTTTCGGTAATAACTTATTCACACTTCTTTCACCTGCACACTCTATAGACACTGCAAAACTACTATTTTTCCCTTTTTTCTCAAATTTGTTGCTTTCTCCATTGGTGCGTGCATATTGTATATTGTATATTCACAAAATCAAATTGAAACAATGGAAGAAGAAACATAGAGTGCATAATAACATTACTTGTGACAACTTTGTTTTTTTGGGTTCCCTGTTGTTGGTTTATCCA
This sequence comes from Pseudotsuga menziesii, assembly GCA_001517045.1. Taxonomy (NCBI): domain Eukaryota; kingdom Viridiplantae; phylum Streptophyta; class Pinopsida; order Pinales; family Pinaceae; genus Pseudotsuga; species Pseudotsuga menziesii. The sequence goes on along the minus strand of LPNX011178494.1, from coordinate 471,691 downwards.
AATCCTGCCTGTGATTTTTTTTTTTGACGGGATCGTTTTATATACCACGCTGGCCTACAGAAGTTATTGAGGTATCATTTTATCTAAAGAATATCTAAATATTACCTACAAAAAGAATATCTAAAGAATATCTGAATTGATTGTCTATCTAAATTGATTGTTTCTTTTGGATCATTTGAATAACGTATGACTGGGTTAACAGCTTTATTTCAAGTATGTATGCCATTTAAGGATTGAAATTATGGTGAGCCACAAAAGTAACAAAAAGAGTTCCCTAATCGTGTCTATCTTCTGTGTGGTTTGAACCTAGATATCAGCCATAGAATATCTACAGAATATCTACTAGCTATGATGTAGTTTGTGATACTTCTTTCTATGTATATAGTTGTTGTTTTTTTTCTTCTAATTTTCTATTTTTTTATAGCCGACATAACATTATGTATCGTTACGTAACGTTGCAACGTTACAAGATCTACCCCATACTGGGCTGTAGAGCGCCTCTTGGCGCAATGATATTTTCATGAAATGTTTTGAATTAATTCTTTCCCAAGTTTTAAGAGCAAGAATATTTTGACACGAGATAATGTAATTAAAATCAGAACATCTTCATTACCCACTATTTTTTATCTTTTCTCGATATCCACTTTGAAGGGTTTTTTTTTTACATATTTTGTTGTTGCAAATTGGACACAATTTACTTTTGTTTCCTTTTGTACATAATTTTAATAAAGGAGGCCTTATTGTCGTAAACAACTTTATGCAAAGCAACAAATGTTGATCGAAATTATTCAACTGAAAGAGAATAAATTTATTTTAAGAGTTTTATTATAATCAATCCAATTTACATATTCAACACATTTCATATATGAATTGATATAGTTATTCTCTTTATAATAATAAAAATCCTTCATTTTTACAAACACAATAAACAAATCTCTCTTTTGTTCGCATGAGACAATTTCTTAAGGCTTATTTTTGCAATTATTTTATAGTTTAATTTATGTTTCTTTTGTTTGTAATAAAGACCTAATTAAATATGATATCTCATGATCTATTAAAAATAAAATTCTTAATCACTAATTTTTCTTTTAGTGAGTGCTATAGTTGGGAGATTTTGATTTACTTTTGGTTTCACTTGTATGAATGTTTGACTTAATGATTCTTACATTTTCTTTGATTGCTGGTTTGTTTTGAGTTTTTCATGATTCTCACTTTTAAAATAAAGGAGCTTATCACTCTTTAAGAGTCTCAAAGTATTATTTATTAAGGAAACTTTTATAAATGTTTTCTGCTTGTTGAAATTCAAATGTTTTGATTAGTTAATCTATCATCGTGAAAAATCAATAACAGATTGTGCTCATAATTCTATTTGAATATTTCCTTCATTATACTTAGAACTTTATCTTAAATTCAACATAAACATATGAGTTGAATTTAATTACTTTTAAGGGAATCAATTTCGGGAAAGAAGTTTCAATCTATAAATCTTAGTAATCTATAGATTCCTTACGTCATCCTTTCTCTTAAGGAGTTTCTAAGTATGCTCCCCCATTTACTAGGATAAATCAAATTGAGATTAACACATTACACATAGTTTGCAAATTTTCTTTAACTTGCTATTTAGGATATAAGACATCAGGTAAAAACGGGTTAAAAGACATCCCTGTCGAGGCTATAGATTCCCACGGGCTGCAGTGGCTCCGTCTTTGGTTTTGGGATTTCAAATCATAAATATTATATATATAAATCCTTAATAATCCTTTTCCATCCAACACTCGTATAGAGTTATCAGATGCTACTTACCCATTAGTAAATTGAGTCATTGTATAGTTATGTATCTAAATCAGTAAACTGGGACCAAAGCGCTTGGAGGTGCAGTTAAAAGGCATCCCTGATGTGGCTATAAACGCCGGCTGGATGTAGGTTCCTTCATGTGGTATTGGATTCATTTCTTAATTCTATATCTTATATGATTAGCTTGATTTCTCGAGGTTAATTCCTGGTAAATTTCTTGATTCTTATATTTTATGAATAATTTATTTTTAAAAAATGAGTTTATCTTTAAAAAAGTTTTTGGATAATGATGGGAATGACTTGAATGTTTTAGAAGTTTTGATGTCTTACCAATACTGCATCATTCAATGATAAAGCTATTTAGATTATTTCAGATGTAGCATGCGAAAGCATTTTATTTTCATTCTTAATTTTTAGATTTCAATACGATAATTCAGGGATAAGTGGCTCTTCCTAGCGAGTCGCCATTTATTGTAGCTACAACAGATTCCATGTTTTAAATCTAAAACATGAGAGCCCAAATTTTTATATGCAAAAGGTGATACTTAAGTTCTTTAGTCATTTTGGGATTCCCATGTTGTTTAGCATGGTTTCTACATCTTTGTCATGATTGATTTAGTTAACATTTTTTAAAATTTATGCATTTATCTATGTTTTGGTGAGTTGCAGAAGGAATTATTTTTTTTCAAAAAGTGTGTCTATCCTACAACCCGAATCTCGCAATTCCAGATTGCAGGGTTTCTTTGTAAATATTTTGAACTTTTCATCCCCAACGTGCAACCCGCAAATTGTAGATTGTAGAGAGTAGTTAGGTTAATAAATTGTGTTGTGTGTTTTGGTAACCCGTAACCCACAAATTGTGGATTGCGGATTGCGGAATGGTTAGCTAAACTATAAGAGTGTTTGCATTTATGCATCCCACAATTGCGGATTATGGGGAAGATGCAACTTGCAAGTTTAAATCTCTATTGTGGATTTGTCTTGATCTGATGGTTGGGATTGTTTTTTGTTTTCAATGATCATTCAGCTTCTCCATTCTTTTGTTAGTGATTCGATTTTCCAATTGGGATTTTCACTTGTAATCTCTCACAAATTAGTAATTATGGATTCGACTAAGTTGTAGTGAATTAGGCGCTAAGATTTGATGTAAATCATGTGTGAATTGTTACTATTTTACTCTATCTTAACCCATTTTTTGTCGACACATGTTGTGCGTCATGAAAATACAGAAGTGATAATTTCAAGTTCAAGGTCGTAAGATCTTAATTATGAAAAACTATCATGCTTAGTCGTTTCTGAAAACTATGTTTGTTTCCTATTAAATACAGGCTTCGACTGTCACGTCCTCGTCCCTCAACCGGCGAAGAGGACGCGACGAACACATCAACAAAACAACCGGGAAAAATGCCCCATGAACATAAACAGAATTCAAATGCTGAAATCAAGCATACACAGATGCATTTATCTTCAATCATACAGCGGAAGCAACACAAACACATTCACAACATGGGGAAGACTACAGCCCCAAAATCTACCAGTGAGCATAACCTACAGCAGGGAAAATGACCCAATTAATTTGTGAGACAGCCAAAAACGTGAATGGCCCTTCACAGTCAGTCGTGGATGCAAGAGCACGGCTCTCAGCTCACTATGTGCGCCCCAAATAGAAGAATGCTTGTGCGTGGGTAAACAATCCGACCTAGTAAGGAAAACAACAGACAATGGAGGCCCTGCGTGAGGAAAAACGAATCCATTTTTTTCCCGTGGATGCACCACTAACAGGAAGGACGTGAATTTGCAGTTCATGGGTGCTCAACAACTCGTGGGGGAGAGGAAGAAAACCTGCGTGAGACCAAAAACGCCCCAAAACCTGTGCGTGAGGAGAAAACAAAACCAAAATCGTGGTGAGAGTGAACTGACCAGGGATGAGTGCGTGAGGGAGAAGAATGGACAGACATGAGTGGAGTGGGCAAATGGGTAAGGCTGACAGCCTGCCACAACCACCACCACTTCAGCAATAACTCCCCCAACCACCAGCTGAAGCATTAAAGAGGTTGACAAACAACAAAGGTGGCAAAACAACAAGGCAATAAAACATGGGTTTTTCCCATAACCAAGGTTTGACATCCCCCACCCCTTATCCTTTGGAACCATGCCCTTTTCATTCAACGTTGCACTGCCGTAGCTGGTTGTGGTTTATTTTAATTGATGTGCGGGTTTACATGATGCTGAATTAAAATGTGCCGGATAGCACGACATACCATCGGCAATTATCCCCATTGCCGAACATACACAACCAAATTGATGGTGGGGCTTTTGCCTTGAGCTCCTCACCACGATTAATTACAATATATACATCATGCAAACAGGGTCAAAACCGGGGACGTGACATCGACATAAGTAATTGGTTGTTTTCCATACTGTAATAGGTAAGTATTGTTGGCTAGTTTTCATAAGTTTTCCTTATGACGCATATGCTAAGTGCAATATGCAAGGGGATCACAAATCATTGATTAGGTTTGATAAATAAAATGAACTTCAGCGTGTTCTTTATCAAGAAGATGTGTCACCACATTTTGATATGGATATTCCTAATGAAAGCAATGGTAGTGAAGAACAACCCGAGGCCATATCTATTTGCATACACTTTCCTCAGAAGAAGAAAATGAAGGTCACTAAAAAAATGATTGATCAAGACCACACCATTATCCGGGATGTTATAATCAATGAAAAACATGTTTTTCCATCAAGCCCTTTGAAAGAGAAACAAGTGGATGACTTTTCAGTTTTTAAGGATATTGTTGATCATCATGAATCTTTTAAGATAGATCATCTCGCTCCTTCATCATACATAGGGGTTAATCTCTACGGTTGATTAAGGGATCTTTCCCACAAATATTTGGTGAATATCTTGAAATATTTTGTGAAACATTTATTATAGACCACTTTTTATGATGATAAAAGGAGAAGGGTATGATTTTCTAATCCCTGGTTTTATTGGAATTTTATCCTTTTGTAAATATTCTTTAAATGGTAGATCTCTTGTTGTTAAGGGGGGTTTGATCTATGCATATGGGAGAATGGAATTTCTTCTTTTATCTTCTCTGACTCTTTTGAGATCACTTTACTATACTTTAAGGAGTGGAGTTAGAGGCATCGCTACGGGGGAGATAACACGGAGATAATTGCCAGGGAAGGATTGGAGAAACACTGTTTTACTTGTAATCATGTAATTTTTTATAGAACAATGAATCAAAGTTAGTTTCTTTCAGCATATTATGTGGTTAAATTATCAAATTTCGTTGATGATGTATGATTTGTTCACTTTAATTATCAATGAATACTGTTGATTTTGCAGCCAATCATTAATGCATTGATCTATGATTAAAATATTTATCTATTTCTGTAAATGATTCACATAAACTCTTTAATCAATAATTCATGTTAATTTTTCTATTAACATAATAGTTATAAGGTAATCTTGGATATGCTTGATCTTTAAATTATTATGAGTAATTTTAATTGCTTGCTTACATTTGAAATAATAAGTTAAATAATTTAATTTTCCATTTATGTTAAGTTGATGAAATAACTTATTTGAATTCGAGCCAAGTTACCTTGCATACGGTGAATATACTTCTTTTAGATTAGATTTAACTTAGCTTAGATTTCTTTTAAGGTAGAGTTAGCTTAGGTTTAGATCCACTCTTACAGTTAGGACACTTCGATGTTCCCTTGTAGGAAGACAGATCCTTTTAGAATCAAACAATCATAAGTGCCCGTAGAGGCCTTTGTATCCATGGGTTTTAACCACACAAAACTGCTCGAGGATAGGTAATACTTGCATAGGATTATCTGAACCCTTTGGTTGGGTTTTGATCCCATGTTGTGTTCCTTTGACATCTATCTAGAACCTACATAACTGAGCCATCAACATAGTGTAAGTAAGACACTCTAAGAGAAAATGATTTTCATCCTCAACGATCATAGACTCACACAGATGGCAAAGCATTTCTCCCATGGAGTTTTAGGAATATACCAACACCGTGTTTCGCTATGGAGTTCATGAGAGTTTTTCAAATCTTGGATATATTAATTCTTTCGCGAGCTAGTTACTACCAAGAGAAAATTCTGATCTTCCAAGTTAAGGTTAATGACCTCATTATAGTATCTTAATTTTCTCTTAATCGCTAAATTTTCCTTACACTAGAATTTCTTTTTAAACATAAAAGTATTAATATTATTTACATTATCAATGTTCTGCAAAATGTCACTTTCATTAATATCCCAATGGTTTAACCAAGCCATTGTATCTTTACACCAACACTGCTTGAGGCGTAGTTCATTTTGAAATGAATTTAAAGCAATGTTATTAAGTCTCTCATTTCCCATGTTACTTATCTTATGCTTGCACATAAGGTACCTAGTAATAGACATGCTCTTGATGGAGGAAAGACCCATTTATATGAGGAGAATAAGATAAGACATGTTGCTTTTAATTTTGAGGTTATAAGTTATAATCCACTTTTGGATTTGCTCAATCTTCCTCCAAGATTCTCTAGAAATGCTGCACCCCCATACTTCACAACCGTACAAGATAACAATGATGACAATAATTTCAAAGATGAACTTTTTTTTATCCCACACGGCTAAATTGGCTGATTTATAGTTATTTTCAAGACCAAAATAAGCTTTCCACCCTCCACTAATCATTTTTTCAATGCTATAGTTCCAATTGAGTTTGTGGTGAATATCAATTCCAAGATACTTATAAGAAATCACTTCCCCTAGATTTCTATTATCATAAATAAAATTTCCATAGGTGTATTTTTTAGATTTTATAATCATGTTTTTTGTTTTGTCCGTGTTAACCGTCATACTCATGTTAGAGAAAAAGCCTCTAAGAATTCTTAATTGCTTATCAAGATCACAAAGACACCTTGCCATAACAACAATATCATCAACATAAAGTAGGAGGATGATAACTATCCCATCTAAGATTGTACCAACGCAACCTGCTTCTTCTAAACACTTTTCTATCTTATCAATTTAAATGCCAAAAAGGTAGGGAAGAGGGGCCAACCTTGTTTAACTCCAATATTACAATTTATATCTCTTGTCCACCCTTTCTTATTCTTAACCTTGGCATTGACCTTTTTGTATAGCCTTATTCTTAAACTGAATTTATGTTAAATTATGTTAAAAATGAAGTAATGTTAAATTTATTTTGGGATAACAGATGGTCAATGAAAACATGGTAGGTTGGTAAGAACGATAGGTGAACACTTGCACGCACAAATAGGGCCACAATGCCCATTGGACAACATTCACAAATTCTGTGGAGAAGTACCGAAACCCAATAAAGAAGTAGCGAGTAATAAGCGTAGAGAAGACAATGGATGCAACGATTCTCTTGGTCGTTCCCAATTCGACTCTTAGTTGTGTACGTAGTTACATAATAAACCACGTTGGACCTTTCCATTTCCATGCTTCCCATAGTATCCTTTAATGGAAGTCATGCACAACTCTCATATGGTTTCAGGCACATGCTTTCGAAGCAGAGGAAAGGCAATTTCAGAAGCTTTGCTTTAAACGTAAAGTGACATCTTTACAAAAGATACCTCTTCTAAAGAGAGCGACAAGCAAACAATTCGTGGAGAAGTGATACTGCAAAAAGTATCTCTTTTTTACATTACGAATTATGTTGCAAATATTGTGGATGAAGCATCTGAGTTGATGCGCAATAGGGTTTACTTCGAGCTGATCAGCGGTCAAGAGGCTGATCCAGGTAAATGAATTAATGAACTAGGTTTCCTCAGTTTGTATGTCCTTTTACACTAGCATCTTGAATCCATCTAACCCCAGCTCCGTTTATTATTCCAGCCCATTAATGAGTTTACATTTACTCAGTTTCTCATTTTATAGTGACAGAGTACTTTAGTAGACTAAATATAGTTGTTGTTGAGTACTTGAGTGGCCAAAAAAACAAACGTTGAACGCCTGTGGCATATTCTAGATATACCAAAAGCACTAATATATTAGGTTCATATTTAGACGGGTTTGTTCATATTCTGATGTTATCTCCTGTGATAGAAGCGGGAATAGGTAAAATTGTTGGTGAACCATCTATTTTAAAGTGGAACCCCTAATTGGATGGACCCGGGGTTAGCGATACAGACTTTGAGATCACATTGAACTAGAAGGTTAATCTCGGAGTTCCAGGAGCATTCTTGATAAAGAATATGCAATCACCAGAGTTCTTTCTCAAATCTCTAATTCTTCATATCCCAGATCAAGGTAAACTACGTTTTAAGTGCAACTCCTGGTTATTACCCTATCATGTCAACAAGAACTATCATATTTTCTTCTCTAATAAGGTATGGCCTGTTATGCATTTCTGTCTTATTTAATCATTTAATAGCTCAAGGTATTCAATACAGTCAAATAGAGATGATTAATGCTGAGTGTGTCCAACCCGAGCTACTTTCCCAGTAAAACGCCAAAAGGCCTCCAAAAAATGAGCGAACGCGATATGGTTGAACTAAGATGCGATGGAACAAGAGAGAAGATAGTATCAGATCGGATATACGACTATGACATTTACAACGATACTGGGGAACCTGACACTAATCCAGAACTGGCCAGGCAAGTCTTGGGTGGATCCAAGGAATTCCCATATCAAAGAAGATGTAGGACATGTTGTCCATTGTCTAAAACAAGTATAAAATTTAGACCTAGTCCTGTCCATTGTTACCTTTAATTTGCTATGTGCCTTCTAGTAAATATAAAATTTGCAAGCAGATCCCAGATGTGAAAGTCGGGTCAGTTGTGAACTATATTCCCTAGGACGAAAGGTTTCCTCATACATATTTCTCTTAGGAGGTCACACCCCTGATCGCTTTTGCCAACATGATTTCACCTACCATTGTTGATGCATTTGAAGCAGCGTTCTAAACGCTTGAACAAATCAAACACCTCTACGTTTGAGGTTTTCAAAGTCTATTTAATTCCAAGAAGATCCTTATTCAGCACCTAAGTTCCTTTCAGATTGTGCAAGGAATGTTGGCAGTCGGCAAATACAATTTACTGACCAAATGTTTGTGCCCACAACTCTTGGATTGTATTTTGGTTATGTTACGTCGCACCTATACCCAACCCACCTTTAGGTGTACTCCAGGGAGAGAGGGTCAATTTTTGTACGAGGAAGGGCATTATTGAGCAATGGTGGTCATGGATGGACCCTTTGGTGCTTCTTTAGGGGTACTATGGCTTAATGGCACTGCTGAGTGCCCTTTATAGGGGTTTTTAACCTCATGGTTGGTGTCTTGGGCCCCTAAGGGTTGACCACTGAGTCATATGGATCCATATCATGTTTAAGTGCTCCGGTGGTTTCTGCTTCAACTATAAGACACTTGTCTTCATTCACAAGCACTTTGGACAACCTCATGGCCCTTCATTCAGTGGGTCCTTTCTCTCCCTAGCCTTATCTCCTCATAGGAAGTCATCCTACTTAACCGGTCTTTTAATGCTTTGAGGAGGTTGTTGAGAGATTTTACAACATTATAGGGTTTAGATGGGGTATAACGCCCTCCCTCGAGCTCACTCCAGCCTCCCCTTCAGAGCTGTTTTGGAACCCAGGGATACAAATACCCCAGTATCCTACCTTAAGCCTACCTTAGCCTATATTTTATTATTATTTTCTTTTAATTTTCAGTCGACATTTTATAATTTCAAATTGATTTATTTTAAGGTATGTAGGTTTGGATATTTTGTAAAAAGTGAGTGTGAGATCATATAAATAGATCTCATCACTTTCATTTTAAAACAAAACTTATGGCATAATGTAACATACCCCATATACCTCAATGCAATTTCTTAGAAAAATAGGGTAAAATTTTTTCTTGCTTGTTATTTAATTAACAACCATTGTAGTTAGTCTCCTGGAATACTAGTGTAACATACCTGGAATACTAGTGTAACATACCCATAATATCATTGATAGATCGTTGGGGTTACATGGTGTAATTTTTTCTCTTCTTTTTCCTTTCCAATGAAAACACTCAAGTACCCCAATTATGTTAGTCGAATGAAATTGACTTTGTAATCAACCCTAAAGGTCACAAGGTAGTAAAACAAACAAAATTCGCAATGTAAATCAATCACCAAAAGGTGTTAGTCAAAAGTGACAACTTTCTATCTCCAAAATACGATAAGTTCACTGTTTTAATGTCAACTATTTCAATCTTTCCTAAGATTTAGATCTCTATACTACTTAATGCTCTAAGCAAGGACCTTAATTAATAACTCTAGCTTCTATTCCATATTAGACTATCCAACATAATATAACCATTAAATAACAATCTTCTTTTGTATTTAAAACATCCATACTCAACAATTTACAACATCATTATGAAGAGAATGAAATATATAAATAGAATCATTAAGAGAACGTAACATGAAAATACTTCAAAACACATAAGATAAGATCGAGACCAATGTACGTGGTTCACCCAATCCATGGGCTACATCCACAAAACTGTCGCATCATGTACTATTTATTACAATAAGAGGTTACAATCCACGACACCATTGTTGCCATATTTTCTTTCTATTCTTCTCATAGACTCGATCACCGAGAGTATTTCTAAACTATTCACTACTGAGATCAACTACGACATCAATTTTTCAAATTCTAACAAGTTTTGTCTGGTTTATTAACAAAATTTAGGCATCCAACCCTTCTTTACCGCTGGGACAAAATCTTAACAAAAATGATCATTAAAGCCGACAAGGAACCCAACACTCAACGCTCTTGATAATTCAACAACAACTTGTACGCTAGGATTTTATCTTTCTTTCCAAATGGAATTAAAAGGTAATGTACACAAAAATTACTCTGCCATATTACAGTGAATTAGGCAATTGGCTCTTAAAGTGAACCGATTAAATAAAACATAATCAATTCCCTAGGGATTACCTACTTCATTCACACACCTATAATATATATTTTAAATTAGAAATTTGCAAGGTTGGATCTAAGTATCCATTCTTTTTGTCGTGAGCTAGGTAAGTCCTGCGAATTTCAGCGGAATAACTGACACCTAAGCCAAAGGAAGTCTGCTCTATGTGGTGTCGCCTCGGGAATTTCTCAAATAACTTCCAACAAACACTTTATACTAAAAGCTGGAAAAAAATATACCCTAGAACAAACTGAAAAAGAACCTAAACGAACCAAATTGTCTCCAACAAACCCCAAAACTATGCAAAATTATGACAAAAACGCTCGCCTCTGCTAACGATGACTGGGACTGACATGACAGAGAGGAGAGATATATGGAAGAACTCGCACATGATATTTTCACAACACCTATGATTAGAAAACTATTATTGGAATCGTCTCAATTGATCAAAACTATCTGATTCATCCAACTTGCAGCTCAAGTTACAAATGAGCAGAGTCCCCAAATTCCATGGTAGTAAATTTCAGCCTTCTGTAAGTACAATTTAAAAATTCAGTGCACGAGAAATCCTATTTGTAAATATGAGGCATATCTGAGAGGATGAACATTATGAGGGAATCTACACCTAAATTTTTCTGTAATGATATTATTGCTATCATTCGGATACTAATCTCTTTGGGGATTAAAGAAATCCGTAGATTTTAATTAAATCGAAGCCAAAGTTTAATAGACAAGGAAATGCATGGATTGTGTTTAGATGCGTTTAGTCCCTAACATTGACTGTGTATTTGATGGTATATGGATCTGGAATCTCCGTGATTGCGATTTGATTTTTACAGTCAAGTTGTGTTTTGATCTGAAAGTTCTTATTGGCTACGATCTGGAACTTGCATCTCACTTCCCCTTTGCCAACGTTTTTTAAAGTATGGATCTGCGTGATAACCAACAAATTCCCCAGTACCAACGATTTGGGTATATAATTTGTCGGTACAGAAAAGGGTTCTCCATGGATTCCTGCTTGAATGCTTGAGTTCGTCTTTTGTATTGTGTGGATTGTGTCTGAACTAACCCTCCTATTTTCGCCTGATTTTGTACGGGATCTAATGCATCTTCATGTTGCGTTCTATTTTGTTTGTTTTGAAACCCAAGCACAAAATTTGTCGGCAGTATAATAACATGAGGAGAATCGTTAATAACTGGGATGACATAATAGAATAGGCTGTGTAGAGCCTGAACAATTAAACTATGCAAAGATAGATTGGAAAAGGGGAGTCATATGCCTAGTTTGGAATGATAGGGCCTAGGTCGGTAGATCCATCGTTTACAATTACATATTCCAGATGTATACTTATTACATTGTAAGATTTCAATTATGTACTATAAACATGGGAAAATCGTATGCATAACTTGAAATGGAAGGATTTGAATTCATGGATCTCTTTTTACATTGTAACTATGGGAATGGCTATGTATTAACTGAAATAGTAGAATCTAATTATACAGCTCCCATGCCAAGAATGCAATGGGGAAATAGCTTAGAGACACTCTAGGAGAGAGTCTGGGAGAATTTTAGAAACAAAAGCATGGCAACATTGATGTTGCGGATTGTAACCCTTTAACGAAATAAATGTCACAGGATGTGACCATTTTGTCGATGTAACCTATGGATTTGGCTGAACCACGTACATTGGTGTCAAAATGTTTAAATTTTACCTATATTATTTTGTGTACTTGTAGCATTGTTTTGCAACCTTGTCATTTGATTAATTACTTTAGAAAGGAAAGTCATGGTTACCCTAACAACCTTGTCTGTACACTAGAATGGTTTTAAACACACCTTAATGACGAAATGCTTGTGTGCTACACCTCTAATGTTTGTAAATGATAATGTATTGGAATTACATTATTATTATTAATATATTGTTGATGGAAGATTGTAAAGATATGCTATTAATACAAGTGGAAGTAGGCCTTAGAAATAGATAATGGATAGTCCTTTGAACAGAGTATTTTTTTCTTAAAGGAATGGTGGATCTATAATTCGACACCCTTGATGATAAATACATTATGGTTAAAGATCGATTATTGAAATAGTAATCACTTAGAGGCCCATATCGTAGTTAAGAAGTCTCAAGTCAATATGTCGAAATATGTTAAAGAAATTTGGGTATGTTCAATGTGATAGGTCAAGAAGGAATATAAGTATTCCTCTTTAGGGGGAAACATAGTTTTTTTTGTTTACACTTGAATGTATTGCATGTATGATGTTTAGATCACAAAGTTTAGCTTATTATTATGGTTAGCATTTGTAAGGAAAATGCAGGAACGTTATGCAATAGCTATAAGGTAAAGCTTTCAAAGGAAGCATGATTCTAAAGGATTGTTAGAAAAATGAAAATGCATAAAACGTGTTTCCATAGTTTATGGATGTATATAATTATGGGTGGCATGAAGAATTAGAAATGATGGACGTGTATCTCGATAACAAGACTAAGCTCTAGCAGAATGTCTAGAAAGTAGAAAAGAAATGTGTGATTGGGTCGAAGGTATTTAGTTTTAATAAAGGAAAAATCCCTTTTTCATTGTTGATCATTTCTGCCATCCGGAAGAAGAAGTAGAAGGGGGCACACATGTTTAGATTATTTTTATTAATTATTACCTTTAATCTATGTCATTAAGAAGACTCCTTATTATATAAGGGGAGATCTCTAATAAAATTGTTGTTTTTCTTTTGTTGAAAGGGTTGCATCTATTTCTTATGCGTTTACCCTTTTTTGTTGTTTATATTATGTTTTAGGTTTTTTTTTTTTAGCTTGGAGCCACTAGAGCGCCTCACCCATGGAAGCATCTGGGATTCCAAGCTCTGTATGATTACCCTCATAGAGAGATAACCTTCCCATAAGATATTCCTCTCATAGAGGCTTCTTGCAATTTTCCAGAAAAAGCTGATCCTGGAGAATACCCATTTAATTCTGTCTGCGAACTTAGAAAATGCTTAGGCTGGATGTAGCTTCCTGTAATCATGATGCATCACTCCTCCATCATTGCAAATTCTCAATTGCACGTTTGCACTCTCCTATTCAGCTACGCCCTTCTCCATTCACGTTGAACCTGCTGTCAGAGCTAGCTCTGGGCATCTCCTTTCTAGCTGTGTCCTTCTAATCCACCTTGCACACATTCCCAAGATAATCCCATCTTCAATAGCAATGCCTTAGTCTGGTGTGAGGCAGATCAAATGGTATCAGAGCCTCAATATCTTGAGTATCATCTCTGCAAGTGCCCGGAACTAAAAAAAAGTTGTCTCAGTGGACTCAGAGAGTCCAAATCCATCTAAGGTGTATACTCATACACTCTATAGGTATCTGCATGATCATCCCATCTTCAATACCAATGCCTTAGTCATGATCATCCCATCTTCAATACCAATGCCTTAGTCTGGTGTGAGGCAGATCAAATGGTATCAGAGCCTCAAGATCTTGAGTATGGGCTCCAACAAAAAAAAATTGGGTTTTTTAACATGAAATATTTTAGATGTCACTGGACGTTGGGTTTGTATGGAAATGCAAGTGGGAACATAGATAGATCATAGCCTCAAGGGTGCATGAATCTCAACTACAACAGAGAGGAGGTTCACATATCTAAAACAATACAGATCTCTCCCTCTAGACTGTAGCTCATTTGCTCCATTTAAATTTTTTTCACCCAAGTTGGCTTGGATCTTTAGTTAGCCTCACCATGCCTCCTCGAAGAGATCCTTTGGCAGTAGACTTAGATTCCAACACTTCGAATCTAGTCCAAGATCTTGCTTTTGTATTCAATGAGTTGTTAAGGATGCAACAACAAAACAATACATACCCATTGTTGTTGGACACTAGAATACAATTCCCTAAGTTTTCTAGAGAAACCAATGGAGAAGCTGGTGATTCATGGATCCGTAGCCTCTCCACCTACTTTAACACATGCACAGGCCTCACCGAGGAGAGAAAGCTTCAAATTGCCTCCTTACAACTTGAAGGGCTTGCACAAATGTGGTGGGATACCAAGCATGAAAAGGCCACATTAGTGGTGGAACTTGGAACTACTCCAAGAACTTCTTCCTCCACAACCATTAGAACTTGGGCTCAACTTTCAGATGCATTGAGGACCCACTTCTACCCATCAGGGTATGTACAATATCTATGGATGAGATGGCATCAAATCAGACAACTCCCTTCACAAAGTATTCAAGGCTACATCGACTTCTTCGACAAACTACGCCTACAACTCCATATTCCAAATCCTGAGGAGGTACTCATTCTTAATTTTATTACTGGTTTATTGCTTCACATTCGTAGAGAGGTAAAGCTATTCAAAAATCCAACATTAGACAAAGGTTTTCAGAGAGCATTGGCTATCGAAAGGAAGCTTGCTCCTAGGGGTCGTACTACTCAATCCTTCCCCAACCCTGTTGCATCTCCCTCTTAAATTACTAGCTTCAACCCTTCAGCTCATTTATCACCTCCTCAGGCTCAAAATTCCATTAACCATACAAATACAAGAACACCCCGGTGTTCATTCCATAAGACCACCTCACACAACTCCTCAGATTGTCGAACCCTCCAAAATATAAAGAACAACAAAACCTTATTCACCGAGCTCATTACTCCTCCACCAACGAAGGACACTATCGAATTCCCTCTGGCTAATCCCACCGAAGTAGATCCCTCTTTGATCCTCATGACCCAAGAAGATTTAAACTCCTCAACCCAACCACTTTTTACTCATAATTACCAAATAAAAAATTCTTTAGCCTTACTCATTATGGGCAATGGAATCTAGAAGAATTTGGTATCTCAATCCCTAGTCAACTGCCTTAACTTGGTCACTACTCCTCACCCACACCCCTATCATCTTGGATGGATTTAGAAGGATGGTCCTCGTTTCCTAGTATCTAAGTGGTGCCTTGTCACCCTTTCCATAGGCCCATTCAAAGACATTGTTCTCTGTGATGTTTCCCTGTTGGATTGTTCAAATTTACTGTTAGGAATACCATATCAATCACAAAGAAATGATATCTATATGGACAAAGCTAACCAATACAAACTTTCAAAATATGGCCACACCTATATCTTAACAGCAGCAACACCCAAAACCCCTGATACTACAGAGAAAAACCCACATGTCCAGCTAAATTAGTGTATCTCTCTATGTTTGGTGTGCCCAGTACCACCAAACAATACCACTCATCATGTTCCTGAAGCCATGACTCCCCTACTCCAATAGTTTGTCGATGTGTTTCAACCTCCGACGGGCCTCCCCCACCCCCTGCCCCTTCCAGACAAATAGACCATTCAATTCAACTCATCCCCAGATCTTGCTTACCTAACGCCTTGAATTACCAGTTGGCCCCCACAAAAACAAAGGAAATGGAAAAACAATTGATAGAACTCATTAGCTCTAGTCACATCCAACCCTCTTCTTCTCCTTGTGCTTTTGTCGCATTTGTTATTCCCAAATGAGATACCCTAGACATGGGCCTTGTAACTGATTATCAGGCCCTCAACAAAGCTACTGTAAAAATCCGTTACCCTCTACCCCATATTGAGGAACTATTGGACACTCTCCAAGGAGAAAAATGGTTCACCAAGATAGATCTGACAGCTGGTTACCATCAGGTTTGAATGAACCTAGATGATGTATGGAAGACATCATTTAAGACCAAATTTGGTCTTTGTGAATGCAAATCCATGCCCTTCAGCCTCACCAACACTCTAACAACATTTATGAGGCTCATCAATGACATATTCAAACCACATTTGGGCCGCATTGTGGTCATCTACTTAGATGACATTCTCATCTTTAGCCAGACATGGGATGCACACATGCAACATGTCCGACTAGTTCTTCAAATTCTCTGAGACAACAAGATACAGATCAAAGAAAAGAAGTCATATTTCTATCAGAATTCAGTTCCCTATCTTGTATTTGTTGTCAATTCAGAAGGTATTCAATTGGATCCAACCCGTATCCAAGCGTTGAAGCAATGGCCACTCCCTTCTTCGGCCGGTGAGCTCAAAATATTTCTGGGTGGTATAAATTTCTATCATAAGTTCATTCTACACCTTTCTCATATTACTCATCCTCTACATCATCTTTCTAATAATTTTTCAACATTTATTTGGACTAATGAAGCCACTAGTCATTTTAGTCAGCTCAAGGAAGGCCTCTGCTCATCTCTAGTTTTACATTTGTTGGACCTCTCTCAACCTTTTGAGATTGAGTTTGATGCCTCACAATATTATATTGGGGTCGTGCTTAAATAGGGAGGCCACCCCATTTCTTATCATTCTGAAACTCTCACAGAGGCCAATATCAAGTATAGAACCTATGACAAAGAGTTTTACATCCTTTTTCAAGCCCTCAAGCAATGGAGACATTATTTTCTAGGTAAAGAAACTATCTTGCATATATACCACCACCCTTTGATTTTCATCAATTCTGAGTCAAAGATTCAGGAAGGCACCTTAAATGGGCCTTCTACATTCAATAGTACCACTTGGTGATCAGATATAAGAAAGGAACTTCGAATAAGATGTCTGATTTGCTCAATCGACCACCTAGTACAACCCTCCCCATTCTAGAAGTGTGTTGTGCCAACTATGATACATGGAAGCAAAAATATGCTATGGATTTAGACTTTCAAAATATTTGGATGGCATTTCACAGACCCATGAAGATCAATTCCTGGACAACACTATCCAAGATGGTTGGATTTATAAATTCAATTTACTATGTGTTCTACACTCCATGGACCATCTCTTGCTCATCAAGGAGGCGCATGCTTCAACTTATGGTGGCCACTTTGGCACCATAAAAACCATCCAAAATATGCAACGCCATTTCCTTTGGCCTGCCATGCAGTCCCAAGTTGAGAAATTTATCCAAGCTTGTGCATTATGCTCCTAATCCAATACATTGAACCGTAAGCATAGATTATATTAGCCACTACCTCTTCCTTCTCGGCCTTGGGAGTCAATCTCCATGGACTTCCTCAGTGGACTCCCAATTAGACAGAGATTCACGCTTCCTAAGCACGTTTTGGAAGACAATATGGGCACTCATGGGGTTCTAACTCAAATTTTCTACAACATTCCATCCTCAAATGGATGGCCAAAAAGAAGTGGTTAATAGGGTCTTGGTCCATGCTCTCCGAACGCACTTTGGGCACAGCAAACAATGGGACAATTACTTGCACATCCTCCAGCATAGCTACAACAAGGCCACACATTCCTCTACCAGGTTTTCCCCTTTTGATGTTTGCTTGGGCTTCCAACCGGCATCTCCAGCAGAGCTCCCACTCAGTTTAGCCCCTTAGGGTACCATGCACCAATAGTAGGAACAATTGTCTTCCCAAAGGTTTCTACAACAAATTGCACAATGCCACACATCAGTCACAACAACACTCAAAGAAGCTCAAGATCATGCCAAGAAATGCCATGACAAACAAAGGACCTTCCTAACCTTTCAACCGGGAGATAAATTTTGGTTACACTTGGATAAGAAGTGCTTCAAAGGCCATCATCACAAGCTTCTGCCAATAAGATATGGCCCTTATACCATCCTTGACAAAATTGGAGAACATTCTTACAAATTGGATCTTCCACCATAACTGGGAATCCACAATGTCATTAATGTAAATCATATGAAATTTTTTGAGCCTCCTCTACTTGAAGAACCAGTCGACAACATTCTAGACTTTCAACTCCCCATGGCCAAAGACACTCTACTGGACACCCAGACTTGTTCTACAAGGCACAGGGTATACACTTCTTATTTGGTGGCCCACCAAGGACAAACTGCATCTTAGGCAAATTGGATCAGAGCCAAAGTCTTGCACAGCATGTTTTCTCACCTTCTCATGGAAGCTGGGATGCTTCCAGATCTAAACAGGGAGGAATTGGGCCATCGGGAAGAAGAAGCAGAAGGGGGATCACATGTTTAGATTAAGTTCATTAATTATTACCTTTAATCTATGTCATTAAGAAGACTCCTTATTATATAAGGGGATATCTCTAATAAAATTGTTGTTTTTCTTCTTCCGAAAGGGTTGCATCTATTTCTTATGCATTTACCCTTTTTTTGTTGTTTATGTTATGTTTTAGGTTTTTTTTTTGCTTGGAGCGACCAGAGCGCCTCAACGATGGTATCATATGGGCTTCCAAGGTCTGTATAGTTACCCTCACATAGATATAACCTTCCCGTAAGCTATTCCTCTCATATAGGCTTCTTCCAATTTTCCAGAAAACGCCGAGCCTAGAGAATGCCCATTTAATTCTTCCTGCTAACTTAGAAAATGCTCAGGCTGCATGGAGCTTCCTATAATCGTGCTGCATTACTCCTCCATCCTTGCAAACGCTCAGATGCACATCTGCACTCTCCTATACAATTGCTCCCTTCTCCATTCATGATGAACCTGCTGTCAGAGCTAGCTCTACACATCTCCTTTCAAGCTGTGTCCTTCTCCTCCACGCTACACACACTCCCAAGATCATCCCATCTTCAATACCAATGCCTTAGTATGGTGTGAGGCAGATCAGCATTATTTGGGGACATTACAAATGGTATGAGATCCTAGGTTACAACACTTGGACCTAAATGGGATGAACATATGCTTACTAACAAACGAGTTGTTATAGACAACAGAAAAACAGTATGATGAAAATTAGGGAGTATTTTTCTCCTTCGTGTTGCGACAATGACATTCTTAAGTTATACAAAAGAGTTAAGTGCATAAGTATCTTTCTAATTCTTTCATTACTTCCAAAGATGATTTACGAATTTCCAAGACATTCATTTCATTTATATTAACTTGCACAAGTAAAGCTTAGTGAGGTATAGGATGATTATTATTATTAATGTGCATTACTAAAAGGAGTAACCATTAGAACAGATATTCATATTTCAAACTAGCCGTTAATGACATCATATATTTTGGAAGAATTCTTGTAATTTTCATATTGACAAATTGCACTAGGTTTTATTAAGAAACATGGTGAATGTTGTTGTTAAGGACCAACATTGGAAGGGTTACTTCGTTAGCAATAAAATGTAGGACCGCTAAAGACCTGGTGAGAATTGTGTAATACTCCAAAATTTCATAAAAATTTAAAAATTTTCTTGCAACAATTAATGTTTAAAAACATCGATGACGTGGGTAACTTAACCACTAACAGTTATCATTTTAAAGATTCTAAACTAGAAACTAAAACCAATTCCTTTATTAATTTCTATAACTGCATACTTCACTATCTTCTTTCGTAATTAAGTATTAAAAGATTGATTTAGTAGGTGATGATCTGAAGTAATATGAGTTGAAACAATTGTTTGTTTACTATGTACTAAAGTTTGTTTTTTGCTTAATTGAAGGAAATTTAGTTCATGCCCGAGGCTTACTTAGCTTTTTAGCTAATGCATTGAAGTGATGATTCTTGTACATATCTAATTACAGGTAAGACATTTTGTAACCCAGTTTCAGTATCGAGATTTAGTTATCTCAACTAGCAAAGTAAATGCTATAATATTTGTTTAGTTTACAGCTTTGAGAAAAAGAAGGTATTGTCAATCCTATATCTTTTCCAAGTATTGAAATTGTTAAGTTGTTACACAACGTTGAGGTCTCAGTTGTTAACCTTCTTATTCCTGGTTTAAGGTCATAATGTTTTCCTGTATATTTGCTTCTTATTTATTTATAAGCACAAGTATTTGGAAATCCAAGCACAAAATAGAAATAGTTGCTTTGTACCTAGCTTCGAATATAACTTGTACATCATATTTTTATCCTCTTGTTATAAGATTAAAACAAACCCTACATGCACTATAGAGAATGATAAGTTCTACAAACTAGATCTTTCATTACATTATTACTTGTTATTAAGGCAGTTTATATGTACTTATATCAAGGTATAATCATAAGCAAATATTTCATAAACTTAGGTATAAAAGAAATAACAATTATATATGAAACCAACGGTTTCATGCAGAGTAAAGTTCTTTTAATGCCTAGGAATTTACCAAGTGTAAGTGCAAAGACTACATTATAAGGTTATAAGTGAAGTAACAAAGATTAGTTCTTATGGGTGGAAAGTTCATTACCTAGAGAATAATTATAAACCCAAAACCTTTGCATGAGTTAACACTAATTATATGATCTATATTTTATAGGTATAGATCTTATCTAAGCAAAAATTAAAACTAATAATACCTTTACAATCTATACTAAGGAATATTATAATAAAAGAAAAATCTAGTACTTATATGTTTTTCAAAGGAGATCATAACAAGGTTATGTGTGACCCTTTTTGCAGGCTTCACCAAGCTCTCGAAAACTATAGAGAAAAAACCCATATTATCGAAATCAAAGTGGAGTCCACGTGGTCGTCGGTTATTGGATGGGGTTTTGACATTGGTAAACCCTACAACATAAATATCCAAAACCTAAAATATCACATTACTTACCCTATCCTTCGTTGTTGTTGAAAGTGTTGCCAGGATCATGGCCTCACGGCCATTGATGCCATTGTTTTTCCTCTGCTAGTGATGGCCTTCGATGCCAAACCTAACTCCATGATTATCTCCCTCCATGTGTTTTCCCAATTGTAAACTCTGTCTTGATAGCAATGTGGTCTCAGCTTCTAGCTCAATGCTTACCTGGTGATTTTTTGCTGACAGTGAGGAGGAATTAGGTTTTGTCATGTCTTACTGTTTGCATCAGACACTCTCATTGAAGTGTTAACTAGTGTTTTCTCCTGCCCATTTGCTAGGGTAAAAGGTTTCCTTGGACATAAATACTATGAAAACAAGATCATTGTGCGATCGATGACCAAATATCTCTAGGTAAAATCATTTTATCCTTTCTCATTATTCCATAAAATTCATTTCTATCACTGTGTTTTCTTTTGAATAAATAATTTAACGTTTCCCAATTTTAATGCGCAGGCTTTTCTACAGGTGGAGTCTCACGACTGTGAGCTAGAAGACTTTGGGCAGAATGGGGTTCCACATTCCCTCAGAAACTGGGTAAGCCTCAGTTTCATGCCTGAGGTCCTTTCTATGGTGATGTGTGGGGTTTGGAATATTTTGGTCTCGCCATGTCTTAAGTTCTCCTGTCAAAGCTGCGTTTGAACCATGTTGTAGTTGCAGGCCGTGTGGTCGTAGGATGTTCTAAAGAAATACTTGTAAAGGCCCTTGGTCATAACTCTGTTTTTGTTGGATTTTAACTATGCTTAAGATAGGGTTTGAAATATCATATGTTTTGATTAAACTCCAAAGGCTTTACTGTGTTGGAAGCCATGCGTTTGGCACCAAGTTGTGGTTTAAAGAAGTTGTTGGCAGATTTGGACTGTGGGTTTTTTTTTATGCGTTGGATATTTCAATTTGGATAAGTTCTAAATTAATCAAAATTTTAAATACCTTACTGCTAAATTATCCATGTCTAATGAGTGGATTGATAAAGGAAAAATGGAAAAGTTTTGCTGATATATGTCCGTAATTTCGATTTTTATTAGAATGAGGATATTCTGTAGGAAATTAATATGAAAACTAGTTCTGAGTCTTTCTGTTAGTAAAAATATTAGTTTATGAAAATAATTAAAAGGAAAAAGGGTTTGATACTACAACACTATCTTGACTGTGTAATTGGATTAGGAATATTTAATTTGTCTTTTCTTATTTCATTTTAGTTTATATTTGATAAACAGTCTAATATTATTTCTGTATAAATTTTATTTAATATAGGGTGATTATGATAAAGATATTTAATTGTATATTGAAGAATTTGATAAATAAGGATATGGGAAAAAAAACTGTAAAAGCCCTATTCTGGAAAAAGCATGAAAAAGAAAGTATTAGTTGACAATTTCCCTTATTTAGGGTTTGTATTTTAATTTTAATTTGGAAGCTCTGCATTGTTGTTGTTTTACTATAATGTATTTAATATCTAATGTTTTACTTACAGTAATAGTAATATTACTTATATGTTAATTGCAAAACCTAAGTGATTACTATAATTTGATTTTTATTGTTTATAAGTTACTCTTATTTATGTTATTTTTCTGTTTCCTGTAATATTCATTAATTATATGTGTTTATATAGGTTAAGCTTATGGACAGTAATTCTTGTTGTTTAAAAAGAACACAGTTACATAAACTGTGTATTGGTTTTTAAAAGACCTTCTTTTATGATAGTTTTCGTTTATCTTTTAAATAGATGTATTCTAACTAAGGAAACTTCTAAATTAGAGATCCTTTTTTTTAAACATTCCTATAAGGATTCACCAGTAGAAAGTATATAATTATGTTCCTACACTTATTGAATTGATTTACTCATAATACTTATTTTCACGTAGTGTACTACCTTCTTGAAGGTGTTGAAAAATACATTCAGGTATTCTTATCCATCAGTAAATTTTCACTAACCTTAAATCATTTATTCTAATACATAATAGAAACAGAACTTATAAATATTACATCAATAAAATATTTTACTAACTAACAAAATAGTCATATAGATGTATCAAATCCTAAATTTATACATTCCATATTTCTATACTTGTATAGAAAAATTAGAAATAACATGTAGAACTTGGTTGTATAGGAGAGGAGACAACAACTTAAGGAGCTCGTTCCTCCCAACCAACTCCTGAAGACTATTGAACTGCAAATCTTAGGATCCCTAAGCTTGTCTACTGGTCCACATGGTTGAAAGAACTGGGTGAGAGAATAGGTTTAGAAACCTCTGCAACTCCACAGAGTAATCAATGGTAATATATCTACTTGTAGTAGTAAGAACACAGCTCAAAATAGCTACACTAGTTCAGTAAATCGGCACTTTCCACTCAAACAATTCTTCCTGTCCCCTCCATCGAATTTCTTGTGCACCAATTTCACTCAGAAATTTCACAAGTAAAAAATGAGCAGCCTCAAATGAATTCAATGGGTCGTTCTATCAGCATGCCTAGGTATTTTGGGTTAGTTTTCACTTAATGATCCACCTACTCTTGCTGCACTTTCTTGGGGAACATGACCACAAAAATAGGGAAGTTTCCTCTTACAACAGCTAGAATTAGTT
Source organism: Pseudotsuga menziesii (assembly GCA_001517045.1). NCBI lineage: Eukaryota > Viridiplantae > Streptophyta > Pinopsida > Pinales > Pinaceae > Pseudotsuga > Pseudotsuga menziesii. The sequence continues at coordinate 447,832 of LPNX011178494.1, read as the reverse complement.
TCAGGATGTTGCCAAGTGTCAATCTGCTCTCAACCTAGCCTACTCCACCATGTGACCAGTAAACACTCATTTAACAACCTCCTTAAGCTATTGTCTCATCTTTCATTTATTAATTAATAAAATATTTCAACAATTAAATACAATTATCCTTGATTCCACTTGGTCATTAATTACAAACTTTATAATAAAATGAAAACATAATGTCTCCTAAAATGTAAAATCTTTTTGCAATTTGGGGTATGTGACATACACACCCCCTTAAATATAACATCGTCCTCAATGTTATTTTATTCATCGTTGTCAGAGTTTCTCTGGAACAGAATTGGATATGCTTCCCACATATGAATTTTAAATTCCCAGGTGGCTTCTTCTAGACTAAGGTGCTTCCATTGCACCTTCACCTACCCAATGGTGTGATTCTGAAGCAAGATATCCCTTCTTTTGAGGATACAATCTATTCCACCAAAAAATCTCCTTCGGGTTCCACCGTCACATCATTCCAATTTATAACATGAGTAGCATCATGTACATATTTTTTTAATACAAAGATATGAAAAACATTATGAACCTTCAAATTTGATAGTAAATCTAGTTGATATGCCACCTGTCCCATTCTGGATAGTATTTCAAAAGGCCCACAATATCGTGGTGCCAACTTAGCACAACTCCCTAACTTCAATGAACTCTTTTTAGGCCTTATGTTTATAAAAACATGTTCACCCACCTGGAACTCTTTTTGAGTTCGTTTAAGATCTGCTTGACTTTTCTATCTTTCTTGCGCAACTTTTAAGTTACCTTGCACACGTTTTACAATTAACTCCATATCCTTTAGTAGTTCAGTTCCTAGTACTAACCTGTCAACTGGGTTACTCCATGAGATGGGGGTATTACATTTTCTGCCATACATAATTTCAAATGGGTTGTATCTTGCTGAAGCTTGGTAGTGATTGTTATAAGCAAAATCTACCAGGTGTAAATAATCCTCACATTTACCTGGTTGTTCTCTAACATACATTCTGAGCATATCTTCCAATACTTGATTCACCCTTTTAGTCTTTCCATCCATCTGGGGATGAAAAGATGTACTAAAATTTAAAGTAGTATTCAGACCTTTAAATAAAGACTTCCATAAATTTCCCTTAAACTTAGGGTCTCTATCTGAAATTATAACTTTCGGTATCCCATGTAAATGAAATATTTGTTTCATGAATATATCAGTAATATTAGTATCCTTGTAGGTGGTCTTTATAGGTATAAAATGAGCTACTTTACTGAGTTTATCAATGACTACCATTATCAAATCATTCAGATTCTGATTTCTAGGTAGACCTGTAATAAAATCAAGACTGATTATTTTCCATTTCTAGCTAGGGATGGGTAATGGATGTAGTAAACCAGCTAGATGCTGGTGTTTAGTCTTAAACTGTTGACATTCAAAACAATTGGCAATGTATTATTCCTATTCATTTTTCATGTTTGGCCAAAATTAATCTTTCTGTAACATGGTTATAGTCTTCTGATAATCAGGATGTCCTGACTAAGGAGTCTTATGAATTCCATTTAAAATCAACAGCTTAATTTTAGGTGGATTAGGTATATACATATTGTTTTTATAAAGCATTAATCCTTTCTCATTTAGACTATGCCCTGTATTTAAACTTTCAGTTAAACTTTCTACCACTTTAGCTTGTAATTTCTGATAATTTTAATCTAATTTTACTCCTTCCTCTAGCTATTCTTTTAAATCTATTTTATAAGTCCTGATTGCTGCTACAAAGTTCATCCTTGCATTTCTACTTAGAGCATCAGTAACCTTATTTTATTTTCCCTTAATATGTTGGATCTCAAAATCGTACTCACTAAGGAAAGATAACCTTCTAGCTTTCTTTGCGTTTAAATTAGGTTGGTCCAACAAATATTTTAATCCCTTATTAACTGTCATTAACATAAATTTTCTTCCGATTAAGTGATGGGGCCACATATTTAAAGCATGTGTGACAGCAGCCAACTCTAAATTGTAAGTAGCGTAGTTTTTCTCATGAATTTTAAGCTTCCTAGACTTGTATGCAATTACGTGTCCTTGATTTAAGACCCCACCTAGACCATCGTTGCATGCATCAGTGCATATGACAAAGTCCTTATTAGGGACAACAATTCTTAAGATTGGTGCAGTAATTAATAATGTTTTTAACTTCTTAAAACTTTCTTCACTCTTTTGATTCCACTCAAATTTCTTCCCTTTCTTCTGTAAAGAATTTATGGGATTTACGATTCTTGACAACCCCTCAATGAATCTTTGATAGTAACTTGCAATCCCCATGAATGATCATACGTCAGTCACATCCTTTGGGGCTGGCCAATCTTCAATTGATTTTATCTTTTCTGGATCAACTGAGATACCCTCTTTAGTTACTACAAGGGCTAAGTATTGTATTTTATCCTTAAATAAATCGCAGTTACTAAATTTAGCATAAAGTTGATGTTCTCTCAACTCTTGTAAAACCGTTTTTAAGTGCTCCTCATGTTATTCTTTAGACTTGGAATAAATTAGAATGTCATCAATGAATACCACTACAAATTTTTCAAGATACTTATGCAATACATTATTCATTAAACACATGAAGATAGTCGAGGCATTAGTAAGCCCAAATGGCATGAAAACAAACTCATAGTGACCATATCTGGTCCTAAAAGTTGTTTTAAAAATGTCTTCATCTTTGACTCAGACTTGGTGATAACCTAATCGTAAATAAATATTTGAAAATGTAGTTACTCTGCACAGTTGATCAAACAAATCATCTATCCAGGGAAACAGATATCTATTTTTAATGGTCATTTTATTAAGTTGACGGTAGTCAATGCATAAGCGTAGAGTACCGTCCTTCTTTTTAATGAAAATGACAGGTGCTCCCCAAGGAGACACACTTGGTCTTATATACTTTTTATCAATAAGTTCCTTTAACTCTAATTTTAATTCATTTAGTTCCAATATATTCATCCGATAAGGGGATTTTGAGTTGGGCACTACACCAAGTACGAACTCAATAGTGAAGTCTAACTCCCTTTTCGGAGGCAGTCCCATAATTTCTTTTGGAAATACATCCGAATACCCCCTCAAGATTGGAATATCTTCAAGTTTTATTTTAAGTTCATTATTAATATGTTCTTTGTTAATTACTGTTACAACAAAGGATTTACAACCCTTTTGAACAACTCTCTTTAATTACAAAGCAGATATTGTCTGATAGCTATTTTCCTAGGGATTCTTGTTACGGTTACTGTTTCTTCTTCATTATTTACACAAGTAAAAGTTTTATCAAAACAGTTCAAAAATAGTCTATGATGTTCTAACCAGTCCATTCCAATTAACATGTCATAAGAACATATAGGAAGTACATTTAGCTTTACAGATGTTTTCAACTGATTCATAACTACAGTGGAGTCTTTTACAAAACTACTCACTTTTCTTTTTGCTCCTATAACTAGTTGAAATAACAATGACTTTGCAAACTTTCCAACCAATAAACTGCATTTTTCTACTAAATTAGGAGAAACATAACTTGGGCTATCCCCTAGGTCAATTAAGATAGAAATGGGTGTTTGATTCATCTTACCTTCTACTTCCACCATGGAAGTTTGATAATCCTCCTGCCTGTTTTCCAGTGCCGCGTTGATCCTGGACATCCCTCTTTCTAATTCACCAATGATCATATCCTCTTGCACTGTATGAATGTTACTGACAATCTTCTTTTTGTTAAGGAAGTCTGATGCATAATGAGGCCCATCACAATCCCAACACTTTACTGCTACTTTACATTCATTATTCTTAATGTAGTTGCTATGATTATTAGCAAGTTCTTTATTTCTAGGGCCATTAGGGTTTGACTGTGAGTTACCTTTATTTCCTTGGAAATTCTTATTAGGAAAGTTTCGTGTGTTATTAATCATAAAATTGTGGTTAGATATGAAACCCTACTTCTTCTATTCAAAATTATTAGACCTCTTAGTGTTATAGCTGATTTCACCACTCCAGGTGAATCACACTTTCTATGGCCTTCCCCTATCTAGCCATGCAGAGCTATTTTTTATATCCTTTGCAACTTGTTTCCCTTTTTACCAGGAAGGGATTTTCCCCCGAGTGTCGATATCCTACACATGTATCCTTGCATTGAGCATAGGTATGATCCACTACTTGGAACTAGTTTGTTTTCCATTATGACACTCGTATCCTCCTAGTTTGTAACTATAAAGCCATTTTATTCTTTTTCAAGCTTTTTAAATAACTGAAAAAGTTCAAAAAAATAAAAAAACCAAAAATTCGGATAAGGAAAGATGTTATCTTTGGCAGCTGTCGAGTCGTGTCGCCTTCGAACAGAGCACTGTATATCACATCCATTGGTTGGGTTATAGTTTCACTTTAGGAGCTGTACTCTTTTATCTAAGTTTATCTCCACCGACTGGTTAAGCCTACAGTCCCCATGGAGCCTCTGTCGATGCCTCGTATGTCGCAGAGATGTCCCATTTTGTATATCGAGTCTATGTTGCCTTTATTCAGTCACCATATGCCGTTATTCTCTTGTTCGAAGGAAGTTGAAGCCTGAGTCGGCCATTCCTCAGTTCTCTTGACTTTGCATGTCGGCCATTCCCGGTACAGTTACTGGTTCATGCACCTTATGATCGAGTCCTTCCACATTATACAGCTTTGTTGAGTACCTCATGTTCGATGATGGGGGGTGCCTTAATTCCCTCCTTCCAGTGGATTTCATCCCATCAACTTCAGATCATTTATTCTGGGATTGGAATCTAGAGTCATTTTGAGTGCATTGAGAATTGTAGTAATCAGTGGAAGGTTCTCTCGCCATCGATAGTCTTTGGGAATACATCAATGGATCCTCTCAAGTGTTCAACCTCAACACATTTATTCACACTTGTTAGTTTGCACTCTAGTACCTTGACTCCCATTTTCATTATCGGTGGGTGATCTTGCGTCTATTAACGATATACATTAATGACCGGTAATCAGACAATGGACTACTATGTTCGACTTCAACACCTCTATTCACATAGTAGGACATGTACTCGTAGCGGTTTGTGTAGAATACCTTCTAGATTGGTGGCATCTCTTATATGATACCTCCTTGATCGTGCCAGTGTTCATAAGATTTCAGCTCTCGTGACTTGATTCTCGTATATGTCAGATATTTCCAGCCACTATGGAGATCTTGATCTGTTATATATCTTCAGCCATTATGGAGATCATGGTCCTTTGTATATCTTCATCATGGAGATTTTGATGTATGTATATTGCACGTGGCGATGACCACTTATGTGATATCTTGTATCATGCCTATTCATGGCCATTGTACTCTTATGTATCCGGGACTTCTATATGTATTTGCAGTTATGTGTAGAGTTGTATTATTGTACTACGCTGATTGGGTGGCTGGTATTCCATTTGGGATCCTTCATCACTCCACTTCTGGGATGGACTTATAATGTATTTTGGCCATCGTATGACCCCTTTGACCTCACACATTAGGGGGCATCTGTTATAGCTGATTTCACCACTTCATGTGAATCACACTTTGTATGGCCTTCTCCTGTCCCGCTGCAGACTCCTAAGACCCCTTGGACCATTTTTTGTCCTTTGATGTTTTCCTGACCATCCCTAAAAACATGTGAAAAATGATACATGCAACTTTTAAACCTCTAATCACGTATATATGTGGGTTCGACCACTAAAACCGTGTACATAGGGATGTGTACAAAATCCAAATTTTTTTGGAGTTTTCCTTGACATGGATCTGACTCACTTGACTCCTGGCCTTCCATATGCCTTGAGATCACTCGGATTCAACCTTTCATTACCCCTTTGAAAAGCTATATAAGGAACTCCTTGGTACATTGAAGGCATAAGAGAGAATTGAGAGCAAGGAAACTATAGTCCATTGTTGTCGGAACTTATGCTTGAGTCTGTATCCCTTTGTCCCTTGGAGCACTTTTGTCTTCTTCCCAAGCTTTCCTTTTGCTTGTGAGCTTGCTATCTAGAGATAGAGGATTGAAGTGGTGGAGGCCCAAGTGGGGGATTCAGTTTCTCCGGTTCGCAGACGTGCCGATAGAGGTTGTATCTTGTAGTCTCTGATTTATATTAATAGAAATATATTTTCCTGTCCAATAATGTGTGTTTGAATGAATATTTTATCCATGGGATTATGTCAAATGATTATACATTATTGATTATATATGCTAGAATAGATCTAACACCATGATATATAGAATGCTTGTATTGTTTACTTGTTGCTGAGGAAGTAATCTATCAATTCAAGCTGAAGTTGGAAAGCTCAACGGGGATCTACTTCAACCATCCAGAATAAGGTACGAGGTCTGATCCTTTAGTGTTAGACATTTAATTTCTATTGCATCTTGGAAAGGATTGGTTTCTGGAGTCAAGCTGTCTGTTGTGGTACCCTTAGTCATAGGAATTTTTCTCCGTAACACTTAGCCTTCCAGTTTGGCATGATTTCCCTTTTATTGGTTTTGCTCATAGAAAAAAATGGGCTTTCTCATAGCCTCCTCAAGGGTCTTTGGATTATCGTATTGTTGGAGGATCTAGTCGATGAGCTGACTAGTTGAGTTAACCGACTAATCAGAGATTAGGTCGGCCTCCAAAGGTCATGTCAGTTGACCAAACTTACAAGAAGTTACTCATAACCATTTTGTAAATCATATATAATAGGTTGTTGAGCCAGTGAAGAACTCAGTTTAGTTTTGTATATGTTTGGACCCTCATGTGATGTTATATTATAATCTATTATTCCATTACCTGTTCTTGTCTCTTCATCTTTGCATGTTTATATGATTCTTTTGTGTATTATTGGTAACCTTATGTGATATGTGATATTACAACATTGGTTTCATTTCCAGTAGTACATATATGAATGAAAAAACCATGCCTAGATGATATCAGAGCAAGAGATTAAGAATTGTTGGGAGTGTAAGATTGCAAATTACTTACAAAAATACGCGAGAAGAAATAGATTAACCATTGCTCAGGAGAAGGATAAATTCTTCACCGAAACACATGAGAAGTTTGTAGAGTTGTTACCTTAGCTGTTGAAAAAAATCCTAGATGAAAAATCCGGAAGCAACTAAATACCAAGAGTTACTGGAGAAACTGATTTGAGGCGGACGAACAAACTTGTTGGAGTGGTTTGAAAATATCAGAGATGAATGCTGCGAAGAACAAGCCGTGGAGGAAAGAGTCTCAGTTGAAAGCATTGAGAAAAGATTTTACACAGACCTCACTGAGCAGTGCCTTCGCTCCTTACAGACCCTAATGTTTAAATTCCTAATTGAAAAGGGAGTGGGACATATGATAAAGCCTCGTCCATCACTACGTGAACCGCCACAAAATACTAACTGGGCAGAGAAACATAAGAAGTGGGAAAAATTCATTGCCAAAAGGGAGTGGGAGTGCTTCCTAAGAAAATAAACAGAACTACCTGAGCTTTCTAAAGCATCAGGTAGGCTATGGGGGGGTAGCTGGCCATGTGTTGGGGTAGAGTAAAAAGGTTTCTAGTCAACTGAAGAAAATACTGTCACTAGCAATGAAAAGTCAACCTAAGAAGGAAATCAAACAGACAGTGACACATAAAGGTATGTCAGAATTGCAAAAGTTAGAAAGAGAGAAGAGGAAGAAAAGAAGGGAAGAAAGAAGAGATCAATCTAGAGCATTTCAAAGAGGAATGGCCATCGACATGATACAAAAAGAAAGAAATCTTCCAGAGTTGGGTCATGACTGACAGGAAGAAGGTGTAGATGAAGAAGCATCACCTATGGAAGAAGACTTGTGGATAGAGAAGCGGGAAGCTCTCCAACTAGAAATTCCCTAGGAGGTAAGACCTTTGTCTCCAACAAATCTGAGTTCCCGAACTCAGGCCATTGTCGAAGAGGACCTACAACTAAGAGCTGGTGATTTCGGTATATGGAACTGACTAGACAACAAATTAAATGATGATAATCATTTAGTAATCCGTTGACCAGAGGAAGGAAATTGGGTAACACTTCAGTCATACCCTTCCAACCAAAGTATCCACTTACTCTACCCGACACATGAAGGAGAACCTCCCTTGCCAAATACAACTTTGCAAGAAATAGAACAATTGGACCTGCAAGCACATCAATGAAGCTGGACATCAACAGAAGAAGTCGACCCAAACGACTACTGGTAGGAGAAGAAACAATAAGAAAAATGACTGATGAGAA
>LPNX011178494.1:413801-439517 GCA_001517045.1 Pseudotsuga menziesii | reverse complement strand
CCCCCCCCCCCCCCCCCCCCCCTCGACCACCCCCACAACCGCCACCTCCCGGAGGAGACAGCGACACTGACATGGGTCATGGATCAGCACATATCCCCCTCTACGAGGGTGATGAAGACCTTGGAAGAAATTGGTTCGTCTGCGAGTCAATATGGGAGGAAAATCAAGTTATGTTCAAAGAATTATAGATGGCACAGTTCACTTGAGCTTTACGAAAAAGAGCACTAACCTGGTATATGAATTATATTGAGAGAAATCCATAAGCATCCAAAGCAGACATTAAGGAACTATTCTTATCATTATTTAAAACACCAGATGCAAAGCATCTGGCAGCCAAAAAGCAAAAAACAACATCTCAGAAACCAGTAGAGTCCGTCCGAGATTATGATAAGTGATGGAAAGACCTCCTCAACCAACTAGACTATGTAATTGACAAATAATTATTAATTCAATGGTTTCTTATAGGTCTATCATAGAAAATCCTGGGGCACATAAGCTTGGAGACATTTAAAACATATGAAGACACACTTAGCAAAGCTCTACAAGTAGAGATGGATGAATATTTCCCAGCATATCTGGTCGATACTAGGCTGGAAGAACAACTAGAAATCATGCATAAATATTTGAAAAAGATGAACCTCAAGAATCAGGATGTCTAGTGCACAAAATGCTCCACGACCGGATACAATAAAGATAACTGTTGACAAGACACAAGTCTATAAGACGTTCATTTTGTCCAAACGAAATGCTTCTGCGACATATGCCAAGAACATGGAAACCATACAACGAAAGATTGCCCATATAACATGAAAAATGGAAAAGCATCATGGTGTGAAATTTGTGAGGTAAAAAGTCACGCAATAGCCAACTGCCACTTAAACTTGAAGAATCGCCAAAACTATGAAGCAGTTTACCAAACGAATGCAGTCGTACAGAACAATGATAATGTTTTAAGGAACAATGAACAAAGTAAACCAAATAATCAAATATATGAAAGTCGTCAATATGAGTGTCGGTTTGACAACTGTTGTGGAGGATTTGGAGGTCACGGAGGATTTTCTAGAAATCATGACAATCAACCATAGTGACCCATCCAATACTTTAACTATTATAAAGAAGGACACTGCTACGGAGACTGCCCATACAAGGATAGAACTGATATAAAGTTTTGTACTAGCTATGGTGTGGGCAATCACTCACTAGATGATTGTCCTACCATGCTCAGCAAGATTAATAAAAAGAAAAATGTTAATTTCTTGTTGTGTGTTCAGAAACATGATGTAATACATACAAAGAACTTACATATATTAACTCGACAAGCAATGAAAATCGGAAACAATAACCCATATATAAGCAAAATTAAAGAGAAAAATGACTACCCTAATCCATCAAAACAAAAACAATTGTACAAATATGCATCAAACATGTTTCAGGATCTTGCTAGACAGGAAGCAATTGATGATAGACAACAAAACACACTTAAAGAATTATTCATCTTAGTACAGAATGATAAATCAATGTCTCACTTTATTGACTTATAATATAATATGAACCACAATAATAATATAGAAAGACAAACTAAAAACATATGCAGTTTGAATCAAAAAGACAAGAGCGATGCAGATCCACTTGTCGACCTTGAAATTGAAGGATATCATGTCCGACAACTCATTCTTGACTTCAGTTCACAAGTAAATATTATGACAACAGATACATGGGAATAGTTGGGCAGACCTCATCTATATGAATTAGGCATATACCTCAAATTAGCTGACCAAGGATTAATCGAACCCATCGGGGTTTGGAGAAATTCTAATACAACAATAAAAGGCATATCAACTAAAATAGACTTTGAAATAATCGACCCCAAGGAAGGATCCAACTCCTTCCCATCTTTGGTAGGTCTACCATGGGGAATAAAAAGGAAAGCATCAATATCCTTAGACAAGGAAATAATAAAATTAAAAGGGAATGGACAGAAATTCATCATCCCCATTCATCCTTCCCAAGGAGAATGATGGATCGAACCTATTGATGAAGAAGTCAACGTTCGACAACTATAACAAATACACCATAATGAAGACTATACTTAACCCAATCATTATGGCGAACTTCATCTAGGGAACTAGGATTGGGTTGGATATAACTCATATGCAAAATTATACGATTGGGAGATTGAAAATTATGAAACAGGAGCATGAGGTTGTTGGATGATTCAAGCTATCCAGAGGAAACCAACCCAGCAATGCTTTTCTGTATTGACAGTCCCAAAAATATATGAGAAAAGAATCAATGAATACCCTTCACTAGCACCAATAAAAATAGATAATAAACAGAGTCTTCGGTATAAGGAGGGAGAATCACCAGTTCTCCATGTAGAACATGTTTCTAAAAACCTAGGTGGACATGGCTGAATCCAAATCCTAGTTGAAACGTTTACAGGAAAAGCTACTCGATGGTGGGACACCCACCAGTTGAGACTGCAAACGTGGAGAACAACTTCGACTTTCTTCATAAAAATATTCGGAGGAAGGAAACTGACAAAACAAACACAAATAATTGTCTTCATCCAAGGGAAAGACCTAGAAAAAGATATACGAATATGTGAAATAGAGTGGAGAAGACTCGGTTACAAAGACAAGCATATATGGCCACACCTATTTCCCTCGACATTAGATGACCTACCTAACAAATGGTATAAAATGGAAGAAGCACAAGGTGAAACATTCTTATGGAATGAGCTTAGAAAGAATTTCATTATGGACTTTAGCTTTATACCATAAGACACAAATCTAGTTGAAGCCACAAAGTAGATAAAATCATTTATACAATCGACTAGTAACGAATCAACACAAAACAAAAGCCAATTAAATACAATATGCTATAATATTCGGTCTGACAAAATACCACAGTCGACAAGTCTCCAATTAGAAAATCAATGCACATACAGAAGGAGCTTCCAATGGAAGACTGATCATCTGGAAATGATCAAACCAGTTAAAACTATATTAAAAATTGAGTCGACCGAAAAAACTGACACCAATCGAATGACAGCAACAGATTTTCTAGCAACATTTCCATAATTCAAAGAAGGAAGTTAAAATATTAATGAAAGCAAAGCACCAGATGGATGGATGAAAAAGTAAAAACTAAAGAAATTGATAAAACTAATGATAATAGACTGAAAATGGAAACAATTGGCGATTATTGGAGTGAAGAACAAACCATAGAAATCATCGAATTATTAAAATATTTCAAGATGTATTTGCACAGGACTACAAAGAACTAAAAGGCTTCGTAGCAGAAATGGGTGAGATGAAGATAGACATCAAACCTGATTCTCGACCTATCAAGAAAAGACCTTATAAGTTAGCTCATAAATATAAAAAAATAATAAAAAAAGAGATCGACAATATGCTAATAGCTGGAATATTTAGCCCATCAACCAGTCGGAATGGGAAATCCCAATGGTCATTCAACTGAAAAAGAACGACCCAAAAAAATTATGAATCTGTGTCGATTTTCCTGAATTGAACAAGGTTACCTTAATAGATCCATTCCTGACACCATACGCTAATGAAATCCTAAATGAAGTCATAGGACATGAATGCTATTCATTTATGAATGGGTTCTCGGGATATAATTAGGTGCCAATAGCCAAAGAAGATCAGAAAAAAACAACCTTCGTATGTGAATTTGGTTCATTTTCCTACAGAGTCATGCCATTTGGTCTTAAAAATGCACCTGTAGTATTTCAAGAATAGTTGTAAAAAAATTTCAAGAATACATCTACAAAACAATGCCAGTATACTTCGACGACTAGACGATATATTCTATGTTAAAAGTTCACTGTAAATGGTTAAGGCTCATGTTGGAACGCTGCCGACAAATCCACTTATCTCTCAATATAAAGAAATGTATCTTCTTAACCCCTATATCTATTCTGCTAGGACATATCGTATGCAAAGAAGGTATCAAAGTCAACTTTGCAAAGATAAAAATTATCCTCGATTTAAAACCATCGGTGAACCCAAAATAGGTCAAAGTACTGTTAGGACATACAGAGTACTATAGGGTACTACTCTAATATGACATACCCTTTAGAAGAACTGTTAAGAGAATATCAAGAATTTAACTGGACAGAAGAATTTGATACATCCTTCGACACATTAAAAATAAAATTAGTCGAAGCACCCATTCTTCGATTTCCAAACTAGTCGATCAAATTTCGCGTTCACATTGATGCCTCAGGCTTAGAAATAGGAGCAATCCTAACAGAACGAGGTGAAGATGGAATGGATTAACCAATCATATACAATAGAAAAATATTAAACAAATTTGAATGCAACTACTCCATGAAAGGGAGGGAGGTATTAGGTATGGTATTTTCTCTTCAAAAATATCGGCATTACCTATTAGTTAATCCCTTTATATTCTATATGGATCATCAATCATTAAAATACCGTGTGGATAAACCTTTGCACCACGGGAGAATCCATCGATGGCTATTACTATTCCAAGAATTTGAATTCGAATTTATAATTCAACCAGGATGATTGAATGTCGGTCCCAACCACTTGTCGAGAATTGACACAGGGGAGGAACCAACAGGAATTGAAGATGATTTGTCGAATGCACACTTATTCCGAATAGAAGCCATTTCGACAGAATTAGAGGAAATAGCGCAATTTCTAGAGATTGGACAAGAACCAGAAGGCATGAACGCTAATAAAAAACAAATTCTAGCCATGAATCCATCCAATATACCATAATCAATGGATTCCTATACAAAATGGTCCTAGAAAAAGTACTCCATCGATGTGTGTTAGAGCATGAACGAGAAGACATTATGCATGAAGCACACTATGGACTATCAAGAGGAAACTTTCAGTCGGATACAACTACAAAGAAAATCCTATAATTAGGACTATGGTGGCCAAATGCTAGACAAAGACTTTAAAAAATTTGTGAGCAAATGTGATCACTGCCAATGAGTAGGTCGACCACTACCTAGTATAGAGATTCCTTTAATATCAGTAAACCCAAGCCTCACATTCGAAATATGGACTATCAACTTTATAGGTCTGTTTCCAGTACCAACAAAAAGGATAGGTGCAAGGTATATCATAACAACAGTTGAATATGTTACAAAATGGGAAGAAGCAGAACCCGTCGACACTTGTTCTAGTGAGGTAGATGCTAAGTTCATATATGAAAACATCATCACTAGGTTTGGCTTCCCTATAACATTAATCAGCAACCAAGTCTCACACTTCATAAATAAAACAATTATAGAACTGACATAACAATTCAAAATCGACCATCGACGAAGCACAACATATTACCCTCAGTCAAATGGAATAATAGAGGCATTTAACAAAACAATAACAAAGGGTCTAACAAAAATCTGCAATACCAATAAAGATGACTCGGATGAGAAAATCCCTATAGTATTATGAGCATATAGAATAGCATATAAACGTTTGACCGACCAAACACCATTTCGACTAGTATACGACCAAGAAGTAGTCGTTCCTTTACATTTTCGATAGCAAACGTCGATAATAGCGGACATCTTACATATTAATGTCAAATAAGCAAGAAAGGATTGACTAATGCAACTAACCAAACTAGAGGAACACCGAATGCTCGCTATACAACATCAAGAAATTCAGAAACAACAACAAAAGGCTTGGCATGATCGAAACATCAAAAATAAGAATTTGTTGATCTGAGACCTTGCATTACTATACAACATTCGGCTGAAAGGAAAACCTAAAAATCTATACACATAATGGATGGGACTGTATACTATCGAAGAAATCAATATAAATGGATCGGTTCAACTAAGAACATTACAAGGCACAGTATTTCAAAAGTTGGTAAACGGTGCCCGACTAAAATGATACCAAATTTATAAAATAAAATAAAAACGGTTCTGTAACTGTTACAAAAATCTATAAAAAGAATAAAACTTAAAAACCCAAACAAAAATAAAACAATATAAACCTCAGCAGGTGTAGTATACCATTCGACAATAATCGACATTTCTATCATCGACATACCGCAGATCGACCATATTTTCATCATTGACAAGAGGACGAAAATGTCAAATCAACCCATCATGACTACAGTCAGACATTAGAGGAAATTTCAACTCAAAATGGGACTTTTAACTTTGATTCAAATTCCATGTCATCATGTGTTAGCCAATGAAATTTCTTTAAATTTGAAATACCGTATAGGTTTTAAACATTATTTTAATATAAATTTGGGGATAGGTATCATAAAAAAAATACTTTTTTCTTTGTATTTTCGACATATCTCCCTGTGTTTTTACTCAAATTTCGATCAAGAGAGCTCGTTGGATGCGGAATTAAATTCTGAATCCAACGATACCAACTCGACATACTTTTGATGGACCCTGCCACCCAAAAAACAAGAAATACCTGAAAAAACGTGATGATGATGGACACCACTACCCCAAAAACAAGAAATACCTGAAAAAACATGATGATGATGTCATCATCACATTTTTTAGGTATTTCTTGTTTTTGTGGTAGAGGAGTCCATCAAAAGTATTTCGAATGGGTACTCGTTGGATGCGGAATTTAATTCCGCATCCAACAAGATCTCCCGATCGAAATTTGAGTAAAAACACGGGGAGATATGTCATCATCACATTTTTTTCAGGTATTTCTTGTTTTTGGGGTAGAGGGGTCCATCAAAAGTATGTCTAGTGGGTACTCGTTGGATGCATAATTTAATTCCTCATCCAACGATATCTCCCGATCGAAATTTGAGTAAAAACACGGGGAGATATCTCGAAAATACAAACAAAAAAGTAGTTTGTTTCCTTTCTTTCTCCAAAATTAATAAATAGTATTTTATTATTTTAACTATTATTTTATTAATTATTTTTAGGAGGCCCGTTTTGAGTTGAAATTTCCTCTAATGGGGAGCCCCGAAACTAGAACGTATTAACTCAGCCTTCATTAGAGCGTCCTGTTGGGCCCAGAAATGGCCTCTTTTGACCACCTTTAATTACCTCTTCTTGTTCTATCCTACCCCATTGAGCATGCCAGATAAACATTTTACCCCCACTCTACTCTTCAAACCACCAAGGTATGATTGGTCATTATTTTATTTTATTAATACTTATGATTGTGATAATTAAGGCTTCGTATCTCTCAATGCACTAACATATGATGGTTTATAAAGGTATTTTGAGGTACATGGAATGCAGGAAGATTGGGCTGAATAAGCCATGAAAAGGATGGGCATTCACCGCTTAAGCTGATCCCCATCCATCCTATCATCACCCAAGGAATGTGGTTCCAGTGCGATATCCCAGACAAAGCTGTGTCAAGGTAGCTGTAACAGAATGCGTCAGACTTGGAGGTCAATAGTGCATTGTTCCTTGTGTGTAGCCGTAATCTTAAGATATCATCACTCCTGGGGGCGATTAACAGTTTTCCTACGTTTCCTATTTTTCATCCTGTCACGTTTGTAATAGTTGTTGTCATTTAGGGTGCCTGAAGATCAGAGATCTTCATGGCTGCCCCATAATAGGAAAGGATGTTATGATTTACATTGTATAAATATGGAGAACTGTTTCGAGCCAAGGGTTGTTGAACATATAATCAATTCATTGTATTAGCTGTGTAGAGGAATTGTGTAATCACTCTGTCTTTTAATACAAGGAGTTACTTTTGATCTAAAGCTTTTTACGTGTGTTCAGCCAGCATCTCTGTGTGAAGGCTGGGCCCGCCTTCCACAAGGATTGCTGAGTTAAATTAGGTCCTTTCAATTATTTTGTTGTGTGATGTTATGTTAATTTTATTTCCTCATAGGAAGCTGTAACAAGTGTGGATTTACAGTGTGTCATGATTGTATTCCTTGGATACCTGTAGTGGCATAGTGTGACAGTCAACTGAGTAGGTAATTATTTCTTATGCAATTTGTGTGGTAATTGTAACAGCGCTATTCGTCCTTAGATCTTTTCGTTGTTGTTTCCATGAATCTTTACAGCTTGTCTCTTATTTTTATGATTACAGAATTTCATTCCTGTACTTCAATTTCCTAGAACAGCTGTGACTCAATCTCTACATTTTGAATTCCTAGATCAATATTCAATTTATGTTTTTGGATTCCTAGGACAATCAGATTGGGTAGTGAGTTAATCATTAAGTGGTGTGAACAGGATTTTCCCTTATTTGCAATTGTAATTTAGGTGTGACTTTTTCCATTCTTAGACCAAGCCATAGCATAAGGTAATTGTGATTGCATTCCTTAGAAGGTAACTAGATTAATTAGATTCTTGGGATGAGCATAGCCGAACAGAGGATAGTATTGTTCAATTACAATGATTTCATGTTTAAGCATATATTGTGCATGTTATCCTTGAAATACAAGACTTTCCCGACTTGACGATAAATATTGTACACTCCGTATGTTAGTAGTAATTCGCTTGCATATCAAGTGCACGACATTTTGGCTCCATTACCGGGGAAGGATAAAGATTAAACACCATTATTAGTTACATCCTATAATTGTTTCTATTCAGTCTTTTCCATTGTTCGTTGTAATTATTTGGGTTGCATGAATACAAGAAGGGTAAAGAGTGATCATCTTTCGACTCCTAAAACCCCACAAAATACTAACAGTGCAGGTGCTTTGGGTCATGGTCGAGGTCCACAATTGGGCAGAAGGACATTCATTGACGATCTTGTTGACAAGACTGATTCATCCACCAGGGCTTGCCATCAGGAAACACTTATCAGAAGAAGCCTTGACAATCCTAGGGCGCTAGCGTTAGGGTCGACAGTGGAGAACACACGAGCAACCGCGACTTCCTCAAATATTCCTGCAGGAGAGGAAAAAGATGGTACAACCGAACCTGCTGGTAGAATCCCAACTACCACATTTACGGGAAGGTTGTAACTAAAGAAGAGTGGACACAGTTCCACCATAATATTGCTGATCAGTGGAAGAACGAAGGAAAGAACGAAGAAAAGAGCGAGGAGAGGAATGAAGGAACGAACGAAGAGAGAAACGAAGAAGAGAAAATAGAAGAAGGAATGAGTAACAGACATGAATCTGACGAGGAATAGGCAATGGGGGAAAACCATCATCATGAAAATCATTCCATGCCTAAAGAAACGGTGGCTACACTTCAATTCTTGATTTAGCAGCCGGAAGGGACAGCCCCTATGAAAAATATATCACCATCGGTGTTGCCTCGCTTCCATGGAAAAGTGGCAGAGGACCCAAATGAATTTATTTTTGAATTTGATATCCTCTATTGCAGCTACGACTACATCACCGATGCACAAAAACTGAAGCTCTTCCCTGCCAATCTGAAGGACAATGCATTACGCTGGTTCACGAGCCTAGGAGGTGGAACTGTCACTAATTGGGACAGGATGAAATAGGTGTTCCTGGGGAAATATGAGGAATATTGTAACACCAAGGACAAAAGAGAAGAATTGTTCAAGATGGTGCAGAAGGAAGACAAGAGTCTGGAAGGTTTTGTAGAAAGGCTCTTATACAATGTGTAAAGAGCTGGACAGATGAACATGGGGTTGGACGTGCTCAAGATGATCCTTCTTTATGGGATTAGGGATGACTGCCTAGATATGTTAAACCTGTTAGGAAAAGCGAATATCTCCAAGGAATATTTTGAAAATATTATGGAATTATGTAAAAGGTACTCTAAAGGATCTTCCAGGAATAACAGGCGGGACAAACGGGATAAGCTAGAATGTGATGTCTTCGACAGAACTCAAAAGTCATCTAATGGAGGAGCCACCCGTGCAGATATAGGAAACCTCCTTGAAAATTTTAAAACAGAAATGATGACCTCTATCTCCTCGAAAATCGACATCCTAAAGGCAAAGCAAAAACAAGAAGTAGAGGACCTCACACTAGGTGTGTTCTGTCCTCGATGTAGAAAGAACCACCCTCTGAGGGAGTGCCCACTCGACAAGGTAGAGGTGTGTCAGATGTGTGAGCTGAACCATGACACAAAAGAATGCCCCTCACTTCCCCAAGTGAAGGTTTCTCTGTAGGCATCAACTCCAGAGGTGGAACCGGCCTACTTCATTGCACAAAAGAAACCTTGGCAGCCTCGAAACCAAGGTATGACCCCAGACTCATTTCCATTTTTGAGTAATATGAGAAATTGGAATAATATGCAAAATGTGAATACATAATTCCTTCAACTTATTCTCAATGGAACCCTTCTTGACCTTCAATACAAAAT
This sequence comes from Pseudotsuga menziesii, assembly GCA_001517045.1. Classification (NCBI taxonomy): domain Eukaryota; kingdom Viridiplantae; phylum Streptophyta; class Pinopsida; order Pinales; family Pinaceae; genus Pseudotsuga; species Pseudotsuga menziesii. The sequence goes on along the minus strand of LPNX011178494.1, from coordinate 429,253 downwards.
TATAACTCATGGAATCCCTGGACACAGCCACCAAACCAACCTACTTCTTGGTCTCCTGGATGGAGGAATTTCCATCCAAGGAACCAGTATCCTCAATAACCTCTACATCAACAGCTCCCATATCCTCCTCAATATCCTCAATATCCTCAATACCCTCATCAATAGTCCCAGCTGCAGTTGCAGAACAATTCTACCCCTAATGTATCGATACGACCTCAGCTTCCTGCTCAACCTAATCCTAACCCAAACAATAAAACAGTTCATCAATTTGAGACTGTCAACATGCCTGCCTACTCCCTTTCTCCTGTTCCTTGCAACGATATTCGTTTACATTCAGGGAAAATAGTACACCCTATGATCATAGAAGATGTTCCACCGTCTGTACATGAAGAAGGGGTGAATCCACAGCATCTATCTGATACAAGCCCCATTATTGAAGATGCTGAACATCTAACAAATGGGATGGCTGAAACACAAAATGATAAATCTAGTGATGCACAGCCTACCCAGCTGATTAGGCAACAATCGTATCCTGAGAGATTAATGCTACCAAGGATAGGGGGATAACCTTAGTTTAACCTCTTAGGAGAGTTAAAGAATCTCTATGTTAAAATCGCCCTCCTTCAAGATTTTCAAGATGTACCTATCTATGCTAGAACCGTTCAGGACCTGTGCATAAAGAAATCAAGAAGGAAGCCCAGAGATCCTCCCACTGTCCATGTCATAGGGAAATTATCTGCATTAATAACAGGAAAAACCCTATTGGCCAAGTATGATGACCCTGGGAATCCTATTGTCACTATGTATATTGGGCATACACAGATACCCAACGTACTCGTAGATTTAGGAGTAGCGATTAATGTCATGACAATTGATACTGTAAGAAAACTTGGGCTCACTAATATTAGGCCGACCCCCACTATTTTAGAACTGGAAGATAGATCCACCATTAAACCTAAAGGAATTCTGGATGATCTCATCATCTCAGTTGACACTTGGGAGTATCATGCTGACTTCTTGGTTTTACAACCTAAGTTGCAGCTGGGAGGACACCCATTGATCCTGGGAAGGCCTTGGTTGGCCATAGCTTATGCTTGCATAAGCTGTTGATCTGGGTCTATGACCATATCCGATGGCACCGAGACTAAGAACCTCACTCTCTATCCTCTAGCTCGGCTGAGTTTAGAAGCTAAAACTTCTTTTTAGATGGAGCTAAAGGAGGAGGAGGGCGTTCATCCATTATTAACTATAGGGAAATCCTTAAATTTTAAAGATGAAACTGAAGATGATTCCATTAATAACTTCATCAATGAACCCACCTTAGTCAATAAATAAGTTTATCAAATCCTGAACATTACTTTGGGTACGGAAGAACAAGAAAATCTCACAGAAGAAGCACTAGTTGGCGACACACATATAATTCCAGTATTGAAAAGTTTGAAAAGTATTCCCATTAAGGTAGAGTCTAGAAAAACCTTGAATATTAACCCCAGCCTCTCCTTAGACGATCAGAAGTGCCTGATCAGTCTCTTAAAATAACATAAGGGGGCATTCACCTGGGAGTACACAGACATGAGGGGTATTCCCTCTAACCTTTGCACCCATCATATTTATATTAAAAGCGACTCTCGACCTGTGTGTCTACCTTAATGATGAATGAACCCCAATCTTAGGGACATAGTGAAGGAAGAAATTTAGAAACTCTTGGAAGCAGGATTTATATATCATATTTCAGATAGTAAGTGGGTCTCCCCGCTCGTAATTATACCCAAGAAAAATGGTAAATGGAGATTCTGTGTCAACTATAGGGAGATGAATAAAGCCACACAAAAAGACCACTTTCCCCTGCCCTTTATTGATCAAGTACTCGACACCCTATCAGGGAAGAAGTTCTTCTCCTTCCTATATGGCTTTAGCGGGTACAATAAGATTCATATTGCACCTGAAGAACAGGATTGTTAGAATAATCAACCCATAGTTAGCTACCTTAGACATTAATTAATCCATTTTTGTCTTATTTGCCTAGTTTCCATATTCCACCTTATGCAAGTTGTCATCTACACATCCATAGTGGTAAAACTTGCTAATTTTGAGTCATGGAGCGCTTGAGAAACCTCCTAGAATCAAATCTGCTTTATTCTTGGCCTCCCTAACGCATGTCTTCTTTTTCTTCTTTATTGCCTGCTTTTTCAGTTTTTTAAGGCAACTGGGAAAGTTTGACTAGGTGAAGTTAACTTGTTTTTTGTCCTCCACATCCTCCACTCTTTTCTCCTATGAAAAGCATGTATGAGTTTTCCTTCCATCCACTATTAGCTTTCCTAATTGATTTTTCCAATTCATGAGCTCCTAGACAGTTTTGGAAACTGCTTTATGCACCTATGGGGGATTTGCTTAGATTTAGTAATCCTGCTTTTGACTAGATTTGAATGGCATATTCATGCATTCAAATCCCTCATGTAATTATTTATTGTGGCAGCCTATGACTTCACATGGTTGGCTATTGTACACTTATTCAATATAGATTAGCGTTCTGCTCCATTATTCAGTCTCCTTTGTGAGTAATTTGCATGTGTAATTGGCAATTGTTGTGAGTGTAATTTTTCTAACACCTGGGTTCAATTTCCACAAGGATAAGACTACCTTCACTTGTCCATGGGGAACGTTTGCTTACACAGTGCTTCCCTTTGGTTTATGTAATGCACCGGGAACATTTCAAAGAGTTGTAATCGGCATATTTTCTGAATTAGTTAATGACAGTATGGAAATTTTTATGGATGATCTCACTCCTTATGGCAAGGATTTTGAAGAAGCATTGGAAAATTTGAAAAAAAAATAATTCGCTATGAATAGACCCAACTCTCTTTAAGCACTGAAAAGTGCCATATGATGATGAGTGAGGGAGTAGTATTGGGGCACTTCATCTCTGTTGATGGCATTCAGGTGGACCCCTCAAAAATCAAGGTGATAAAAAATATACCTACTCTTGCAACTCAAAAAGAGGTGCGAATTTTTCTGGGACATGCTGGATACTACTGAAGATTTATAGAAAATTTTTCCAAACTTGCTTCTCCTTTGTTTTCATTGTTAATGAAGGATGTGCAGTTTGTTTGGAGTGAAGCATGCCAGACAGCATTTTTCAAGCTTAAGGAAGTTGTCCACAGCTCCTATCTTAAGAGGGCCCAATTGGACCCTACCCTTCCACATTTCTTTAGATTCTTCTGATATCGCTATTGGAGTAGTTTTAGGACAACAGGATGGTCAAGTACCTTATGCAATTTATTATATTAGTAAAAACTTAGCCCCTACTAAACTTAATTATACTATCACCGAGAAGGAATTCTTAGCTATTGTCTACTCCATTAACAAATTTTGACACTAGATTACTGGGTATCCTACATTTGTGCACACTGACCACTCTACCATTAAATATCTAATGAACAAACCCGTCACTAATGCCAGAGTGACTAGATGGCTCTTATTATTATAGGAATTTGATATTACCATCATAGATAAACCTGGAAAAGAAAATGTTGTCGCTGATTTTTTATCTCATTTCACTAACAATGATGATAATTTCCCTATTGAGGACTCTTTCCCAGATGAACATTTATTTGTAGTTTTAGCTCATTCCCCTTGGTATGCAGATGTCACTAATTACTTGGTTTCAGGAAAGCTTCCCACACATATGCCTAAAAGAGAAAAGAGAAAAATCATCCAGCAAAGTGCCATGTATTGTTGGGTAAACGGTCATCTCTTTTACACAGGTCTTGATCTTGAAATTAGAAGATGTGTAAGGGAAGATGAAATATTTCATATACTGAAGGCCTGCCACGATGAACCTTGTGGGGAAAAGGACAGGACACAAAGCACTGAGGATGGGATACTATTGGCCAACTCTTTTTAGGGATGCAAAAAGATATGTTCAGTCCTGTGATAGCTGCCAAAGGATGGGCCATCCCAACATATTAGATCAAATGCCCGTGTAACCTCAATTAGTAATAGAACCATTTGATAGATGGGATCTGGATTTCATTGGCCCTATCAGCCCTCATTCCAAACAGAAAGCTTACATTTTGGTCTGTACCGATTATATGACCAAATGGGTAGAAGCTGTAGCTCTGGTGAAGGATAACGACTAGGCTGTGATCAAATTTATATACAGTAAAATATTTACCCATTTTGGGGTACCTAAGGAAGTAGTTACAGATGGTGGACCATAGTTTATGTCGCATCAATTTGAAGCTCTGCTACGGAACTATCATGTTCAACATAGGGTAGCTTCACCTTACCACCCTCAATCCAATGGCCAGGTGGAAAGCACTAATAAAGTTATTGAAGCTATCCTTACCAAGACAGTTAAGAGCCATCGTAGAGATTGGGCTGACAGGCTTCCAGAAGCACTATGGGCATATCGCACCACTTGGCGTAACACCATGGGTTTCTCTCCTTACGATTTAGTGTATGGAAAAAGTGTCATCTTCCTAATTGAATTTGAAATCAAGTCCCTGAAGACGGCCACCAAAGTAAACCTGGATGTAACTGAAGCCCAGAAAAGAAGATTGAATCAACTGAATGAACTGGACGAGAATCGGTTAGCCGCAGTAGACCAGATAGTGTTAATTCAACAACAGAGATCCAATTGGCATGACCGATTCATTAAAAAGAAGGTCTTCTATGAGGGAGACTGGGATATATTATACGATTCTAGATTCAAAAGAGATTTCAAGGGCAAATTATGCACAAGATGGCTGGGCCCATACTTAGTAGACCGGGGATTTGATAACGACACAGTCCACCTGGTAACTATTGATGAAAATTGTGTACCATTATTTGCTAATGGTCACAGACTACGACTGTACCGTAAACCAATTTCAAAGGATGCATTTATCTCGCAAATTGTCGCTGATCTAGATTACCAACTAGCACAAGGGCACGAATTTCTCTCCGCCTCTATCAATATTTAATTAAGCACTGTAAATTGTGCATGAATCATTGTACATAAATAATTGTAGTTTTTTTTTTCTCATTATGTTATCTTTTCTTCTTGTACTTGATCTTTGTTTTTTTCTGTTGTTTTTCCAAAATTTGCAGGGAAGCGCCCAAGGATGAGGGTCGGATTGGGCCTGTCGACAAGAAGTCATTTTTCTGTGCCTTCCTGTACCACGAATATTTTTTTTTCCTTAAATAAATTTTTCGTAGCTGCGACACCCATTTTTCGGCAGCTGCAACACCTCTTCCGGCAGCTGCAACACCCATTTTCCGGCAGCTATGACACCCATTTTTCCGCAGCTGTGACACCCATTTTTCAACAGCTGTGACACCATTTTTGGATGGCTACAACACCGTTCCCGGCAGCTGCCGCATCATGAATTCTGCCTTCTTCCATTTCCACAAACTGTGACCCCATTTCACTTTTGACCATAAAACCTGTTTCCCGTCACTCCAGCGCAGTCACTTTCCATCTGCCTAACATTTTCTTCCCTCTTTTTCAGCAGCCGTAACATCTTTTTTGGTGGCTGTAAAATCTTTTTCAGTGGCTGTGACATCTTTTCCGGTAGCTGCAACTCCGCTATATTTAGCTGATTTTTCTAGCATTGAAGGTTGCGTCTTTGCTTCAATTTCTTTATGACTTGCGGCTATGACTACTATGTTATTAGCATATATTTTTTCATGCCATCAACTCCTCTAAACATGGCTCCAATTCCTCATGCCGATAATATAACCCATAATGTCATATTTCTCATCATTTCGACCATTTTGACACGATGGTTTTTGCTTCACCGGTGCAAAGAATTATTGCAGTACCTCCGTTATAATGATTATATTTAATGACTCCATAGTGCACAAGTTCGGCTTCTGCAATATCTGCAACCACACGTTCTATTATTCTCTGAAGGACATCCAGCGCGCATTTTCGAAGGTATGGCTTTGATTAACCACTCGATTAAGTATCAATATGATTTAACAATGTCAGTCATACCTCCCTTTTTATGCCCATTATTGCATCGATTAACTCTTTGCCCATGCGACGTAAAGACTAATTATGCTTCCTAATAACCACCACCTTTCCCAATTTGGAATAAAATTTCAAATAATCTGATGCGCTGAAACTTTCCAAATTTGCCTAACTCTCCTCTCAGTGGTCCATGCATACTCTGTGTTGTAACCTCCATTGTCGGATTCTGTAATCTGTTGAGCCGCAAACTAATTCCGAAGTCAGAAACATGGGGATTTCGGCCCGTTACGAACCTTCAAACACACGAGAGCTCAGAAGAAACACTGCAGTCTTTGCTATCTTTCAAGCTGCCAGTTGGATGGAATTTTTCAAATGTCTGAATGGATTTCACCGTGAAGCAGCCTTACAGTTTTCTCTGAACCTCACAAAAACTCACTTATAGGTTTGGGAATTATGCATTTAAGTTTCTGAAGCCATTATAGCTGAGGCCACTGGTATTCCTCAGGTGGGAATGGCTTGGTTTGGACATCGATTCCCCACTACTATAGCAGTACAGGACTTTCTAGTAGAGGGGGAGCAGGTTCAAAAGATAAAAAGGGGGATAGTATTACAGTCATTGCCATAGCTATGGAATCAAGTCGTTGTTTTTCTCAAGAAATATATCACCCGTGAAGGTAGGTACCAAACCATCTATAATTTTGAACTCCCTTTACTATCTCATCTCCGTCACAGGATTTTGTTAAACATTCCATATTACTTGCTCAATGATTTGTATCATATGGCGGGGTTTGTTTGAGTTTCCAAACATTCACTCGCCTCACTGACCCACCATGGCCTCGTTAAATTAATCATTTTAAGGACCCTTTCTCAACATAATATAACCTGGGAGAAATTTACATCTCAAGTTCAGGAACCTGCTCCTTTTCCTGGTACCCCAATAGAAGAAGAGCGGGTCCATCCATAGTTAGGGGGACATGAAGCACCATAGGAGGATTAGAGCCCCTCCAATAGAGTTGGGGGGGGAGATGAAACTGGATTTGAGGATCAACCAGGGGCACAAGTAGAACAATTGAGAGAAGATGTACATAAAAACCCTATGGAAGAACTAAATAATAGGGTAGCTCTGACAATAGAGGGTGAAATTGGAGCAGCATTAGATGCTGTGACAATTGAACCCGAAGATGACAAATCCATGGCAACAGAAGAAAATATTGAGCTGGTGACCATTGAATCTTCACCCAAGTGGGGAGGAACTTTGATTGAGGAAGAACAGCCAAAGGAACAAGAAAATGCTGAAACTGGGAATATTCCTTCTACCTCAGCTATGAATCCAGAAACTCCAGCACCACAAAGAAAAAGGAAGAGATCAAATGATGGAATTAAGATATCTCCACCAATAAGAAGGAAAAGAACCAGATCGGTTGTATCAGCAGAAGCAACAAGGAAAATATGGGAAACCTTAGAAGCACAAATTGAGTTCCCCATTCTTGAACCTAGGCCAATTGATGCCCCATAAGGGTCGGTCGAAGAAGAGCCCCAAATTGAAGGACTTCTATTCGAAAATAGGCTATTAAAAGAGGAAGTCCAAACACTTACAAGGGAATTGGAAAATTGGAAAGAAGCGTGTAGAAAACATGGTGAAAGGAAGCTGCACACATTGGTGGAGGCTGCGGATCAATTGGAGGGACCAAAATCTACCGAGCCTGGCAGTGAGGAAGAAAGAGTGGTCTGTCCCACCTATGGATAAATCTTTAAGGAAGTAGTCCACAAGATTGTAATTCGTGCCTTTACAACACAACAGTCTACACCCGCAAATGAGGAAGTTGCAAAGAAAGAATATGTTGTCACATAAGAACTAGCATCTTTAAATATTCTTGGTGAAGTTGCCACTAACTCTGGGATAGAGGAACCAAGGGATGAAGCTATCCCTGATTGTGGGGATGAAGATTGCACTATGACCCCAAAGTCCTCCCATGACACAGAAATTATAGAAGTGGAACCACAACAGCAAGGCAATGATGGGATTGAACATGGTGCTATCACACACGAACCAACATCCCTGAATGTGCTTATCCATGTGGCTGACCATATGGGAAAAGAATTAGGGATTGGGGGCACTCTGGAGTTTAATAAAGAGTTCTGTACTACAACTCTATAATTATCCCATGATACAGAAATCATAGAAGAGGAGCCACAACAACAGGGAGATGAAGAAGTGAGCCAGGATGCTGTCACATAAGAACCAACATCCTTGAAGGTTGCAGTAGGGACTCTTGAAATGCAACAAGAAATTAACCCTAAAGTGGATGTCATTCCCGATATGCATTGGAGTGAAGATGAACAAGTTCAAACACAATCCTTAGGCGATACTGAAATCCTTGAGGAGCAACTGCATACTGAAGAAGACATCCAATCTCAACAGCAAGAGGAAAAAGAAGAACAGGGCTCTATCACACAAGAACCAGATGCCTCATAGCCTCTGGCTGAGATAGCAACTGATAATCAGGTAGAAAATGGAATTAAAATTCAAGAGGAAGTTGCTCCACAAGATCCAACCTCCTCACAGTCAGCTTCCAAAATCGCCATGAGAGAACCCTAGAAAGAGGATGTTGTTACACAATAACCAGGGTCTCCAAGAGTGGTGGATGTTGTTGCTGAAGAAAGTCCAGAAAAGGTTGCAGTTACACAAGAACCAGCACCTCCCAAGATAGCTTCAGATGTGCAGGGTGTCCAATGTGGCACATCAGGCGACAAGTTGTGGATTGATCCCCTTCGAAATTTCATCGAAATGGATTCTGACAAAGAGGAGGATCATGAAGAAGAAATCCTAAACCTTACAGTAGAAGTCTCAATTCTAAGAATGGAGGCAATAAAATGGAAGATCCAGGTGGAGGAATACCAAGGAGTGATAATTTCCCTTACTAAGCATAAAATTATTATCAGGAGACTAGAGGAGAAATGGGGAGAAGAACGTATGACCCAGAGACTTCGAGAGGAATGGATACAGAGCAATTTAAGGGAGCTAAAAAAGTTCCAATTTATGCAGAAGGAAAAAGAGCAGATGTATGCTGTCTCTCAAGAACACCTGGGCACTAGGGTACCTTCTTCTTCTTACCCTATCTTCCTGTTTGAACAGTTTGTTTGGTTTAAGTTGAGAGCCGTGAAAGAAGGGAGGTCATTTGAGATAACGACCTCAGCAAAAATTTTGGAAACATTTTTAAGAAGTAATTTTGAAGATCAAAATTTGTTGTGTGAATTATATTTGCATGAGATGGGTTTCCCTCTGGACCGCCATAATCTTGACCCTTTTTTTGGGGATGTTTAGTTGAGGGACTTTGCTTATTTTGTGAGCAATAATGCTCAGTGGGAAAGGTCTTTTCAAACCCTTTCTCACAATGAAGCTCACTCTAACCTGTGGGTTTGAAGTGAGCCTCAAAATATGGGTATTCTTCTTGGTCGATACAGGAGTTTGCTTTCATGTCCCATCAAGACTTGGCACATAATAGAACTACAGGAGGAAGTTATTTCCACTTGTACCAACCATATTTCTATACACCAACAAGTAGCATTGGAAGGAAGTAAGCATAGATGGCAAGTTGCCTCTCCTATACTCAGGAGCAAAGACCCCTATTATTTTAGAAATTTTGAAAAGGCACTTTCCAGGGTCGACGGTTATGTTGGATGTATCAGGGAATGTGGGGTTGATTGGTTGGGTCTGAAATTTAAATTTCCCCTCATATGGTGGTCAGAAAAACCATATAGGATGGATTTCTCACTAACCAAGGCTGAGGCACAATGATGTTGGAAATATTGGGTTGCTCACAGAGGGTTCGTAGAAAATGGACGCCTGAGTTCCCTTACAACTTCTCCTCTCTCCATGAACAGAGCTCAGTGCAAGATTCGAATTCAGAGTAATGGAGGTTGTTGCATGAGGACATGCAACAGGATACTTGGGGGGAGATGTTGGGCCCAGAAATGGCCTTTTTTGACCACCCTTAATTACCTCTTCTTGTTCTATCCTACCCCATTGACCATGCCAGATAAACATTTTACCCCCACTCTACTCTTCAAACCACCAAGGTATGATTGGTCATTGTTTTATTTTATTAATACTTATGATTGTGATAATTAATGCTTCGTATCTCTCAATGCACTAACATATGATGGTTTATAAAGGTATTTTGAGGTATATGGACTGCAGGAATATTGGGCTGAGTAGGCCACGGAAAGGATGGGAATTCACCACTTAAGTTGATCCCCATCCATCCTATCATCACCCAAGGAGTGCGGTTCTAGTGTGATATCCTGGACAAAGCTGTGTCAAGGTAGCTATAACAAAATGCGTCAGACTTGGAGGTCAATAGTGCGTTGCTACTTGTGTGTAGTCGTAATCTAAAGATATTGTCACTCCTAGGGGCGATTAATAGCTTTCCTATGTTTCCTATTTTTCATCCTGCCACATTTGTAACAGTTGTTGTCATTTAGGCCACCTGAAGATCATAGATCTTCATGGCTGCCCCATAATAGGATAGGATGTTATGATTTACATTGTATAAATATGGAGAATTGTTTCGAGCCAGGGGTTGCTAAACATATAATCAATTCATTATATTAGCTATGAGGAGTAATTGTGTAATCACTTTGTCTTTTAATACAAGGAGTTACTTCTAATCTAAATTTTTTTACGTGTGTTCAGCCAGCATCTCTGTGTGAAAGCTGGGCCCACCTTCCACTGGGATCGCTGATTTAAATTAGGTCCTTTCAATTATTTTGTTGTGTGATGCTATGTTAATTTTATCTCCTAATAGGAAGCTGTAACAAGTGTGGATTTGCAGTGTGTCGTGATTGCATTCCTTGGATACCTGTAGCGGCATAGTGTGATAGTCAACTGAGTAGGTAATTATTTCTTATGCAATTCATGTGGTAACTATAATAGCTCTGTTCATCCTTAGATCTTTTAGTTGTTGTTTCCATGAATCTTTGCATCTTGTCTCTTATTTTTATGATTACAGAATTTCATTCCTGTACTTCAATTTCCTAGAACAGCTGAACTCAATCTCTGCATTTTGAATTCCTAGATCAATATTCAATTTATGTTTTTGGATTCCTAGGACAATAAGATTGGGTAGTGAGTTAATCATTAAGTGGTGTGAACAGGATTTTCCCTTATCTGCAATTGTAATTTAGGTGTGAATTTTTCCATTCTTAGACCAAGCCATAGCAGAAGGTAATTGTGATTGCATTCCTTAGGAGGTAACTAGATTAATTAGATTCTTGGGATGAGCATAGATGAACAGAGGATAGTATTGTTCAATTACAATGATTTTTTGTTTAAGCATATACTGTGCATGTTATCCTTGAAATACAAGACTTTCCTGGGTTGACAATAAATAGTGTACACTCTGTATGTTAGTAGTAATTCACTTGCATATCGAGTGCACGACACTTCCTTCACCATCAAATCCACCATTAATAACACCATCGACAATATCACCATCCACTTCGCTTATAAATACTACGCCGGTTGAGATTCATTTACCATTTATCAAGATCTAAAGCAATAGAATTACCGAACCTCTTTGAGAAAACCAATTACCAAGAGAGCCGAACAGACAACTCACAAAATGGCCCCCAAAAAAACCAGATCCACAAAATTCAAAATAAAAGAGTTGGAATCTGATGTAATCCCACTAGTAAAATTATTAAATAATATCAAAAGCGTAAAAGTGCAGGAAATCTCATGGGCGAAATACTAGACAGAAATAAAAGAATGGGCTTACCGAGGTCAATAAAAAATGACAGAGGAAGCGCATAAGGTAAATAATAGCACCATTATGAACTTCGTCAATGCTCCACTCATGGTAAGTTTTGGAGGGACAAAGGATACCATTGTCAAATTCATAATCAACTGGTACCACAATGGGAAGTTTTACTTCGACACACCAGTGGAAATTTCAGCTCAAACCATCTACAAACTCACAAAACTATCCAACAAAGGCGACCCTGTCCTTGTAGGAATCAAGGAAGGGTTAGTCGAAAAACTAAGGGGAACACCGACTAGAAAGAATTCAAAGGGGATGATAATAAGGAAACTCCAAGCTACCACTCCCAAAATGGTGGCTAAAATCGTATCCAATGGCCTAACTATTACAAGATGTGGCTGTGACTTGAGCTCGACATGCTAGAAGTAGTCAGCTGCATAGCAAGCATAGGAAAGATATACCACTGGGCACAATACATGGCTGACATACTCAATTCTATATGTGAGAAGTGCCAGGAATCAGGTACAATGATCAGATTTCCATCACTTCTAATATGGATAGCAATGTACCACTTATATCCAGTTGGGCATAAAGACTTCTTAGAACCAACTAGGTTTCATATGTGGCATTTTAAGCCATTCTTGATGGCTAGAAACCCATTGGAATAGGAAGAAAAAAAAGTATTCCTGGAGCACTGGTTCCATAACCTAAAAATCTAAATAGCCAGATGGAGGGTGTCTCAAAACATCCAAAGATGTCTGCCCCCTATAGCACACATTCAACTAGAACTAGAACACACAGCACTATGGCACAAGAAAGGGTCTACAACAAAGGCCAAACCAGTCTACTACTATCCACCATTCGAGGAAATATTTACAGAGTTGGAAAGATAGACCAAAACCAGCATCCCCATACCAGAAGCTACAAAAAAAAAAATCAATATATTATAGAACCACTAACTGATTAGAAGAAGGAGGAATACTATGAAGTCAACCTTCATATCAGTACTTTAACCTCAGGAGACAGTTCGACAGAGGGATAGAAACCCCTCCAAATTGAAAGTGCACCTACTGAACATCAGGAAGTCGTTCAGATAGAACAAAGCATCATCCCAACTCATCAACAAGAGGGAGGAGAATAGAAGATAGAGGAATATATTTAATCAGATAATCCAGAGTATGCTATGACAAAATAAAGTTTAAGAAAAATAGCAAAGGAAATAGCATCCTCAAGGAAAAAGAAAACAAATCAGGAAAAAGGGAAGGGGAAGTGTAAGCTTATTATATCAAAGTTAGAAGATGAAGAAGAACTACTGGCTACTGCTGTTGACATCATAGAAGATGTTGAAGCAAATAAAGTATTAGTTGAAATGCAATTCAAGTGTTTCATCGACTCAGGAACAAAACAAAGCAGACCAAAGAAGGTAAGAACTGCTACCCCTCCTGTAATAAATCCTATTGACTTAAATCCAGATTCACAAAGACCATCCCCTATTAGAATAACATAAGAATCAACCCCAACCATATCACCAAGCTATAATGAGTTAATCCCCAAAACCCTTAAGGAAAGGATAGATAAAGATGTTGAATTTCAACAATTTATCAATGACTTACCAAATCTATTCCTCAGATCCCAATAGATCAATACCACCCACAAACTTGTCGAGTCAAGCTCTTCCTGACAAAGCCTCACTCCACAAATCATCCAAATCTCATCACCACCATCAATCATAGGAACCATAAAATATTCTTACGTTCGCAACCTCGACCTGATGTCCACCATAGTCGCAACCCATAGTTCATCATTCACACCAACATTCCAAAACAGAGTAGCCAATGTGGAATAAAGGGGACCACTTTCCGTAGAGGCTGAAATCGATGAACACATGGAAGAGGAAGGAATCAAAAACCCTATTGACCCTCAAACAGAAGTTGAAGGTTCCATACCGACACAACTTTTGACCACCCCCATAACCCTAGACCATTCACCATCACCACCACCAGAACAAGAGCCTCAACATAACCCAATCCCTCCATCCTCACCACTAGTAGAAGCACAAACAACCACAAACCCTGTCCTAGAAACACAACAAATTAACCCTACCACAACAGGAATCCAGTCAACTAAGAATCCATCGACTGAAGAACAACAGACTCCACAGCAACAAGAAACATCAATACCGACAGGATCAAAAGTGGTCCACAAGTTGAAGCATAAGAGCAAGAGGAAAGAAAACAAGAAAAAAGAAGAACAATAGAAACAACAAACACTAACAACTATCAACCTTCATCAACTTGGATCGACTACTGTAGTTGAAACACCAAAGCTAAGAGATGGAGAGCTGGATAGACTCCTAAAAGTAGTAACTAAAGAAGCATCAAATAGAAATCAAACAAAGCAAGAAAGAATAGAAAAGATGAAATAATAACAAGTTGAATTCATGACCAAATGCATTACTTTGACACAAAGAGTGATACCAGGAATGGCAGAGATTGACACCAACAAACCATTGGAAAAATCATACCAATTGTTTGAAACTGTTGTGTCAAACCTACAGATGTAGCTGTAGATAAAGAAAGACGAGCAAAAGGAATAAACTTATGTGCTATTGAGATAGTAGTACACAACATTTTCTGAAGCACACAAGGTACTATGGGACCACTTAGAAGAGTCTGTTACTACGGAAGAAGTCCTACGTAGTTGTTACGCCTACTACGGACAAGTATTCCAATAGACTCAAAAAACCAGTGAGCACATCCAAAATTTAGAAAAGAAAGAAGGTCTGGACGATAGCATGAGAAAAAAAATACAGGACCAGATCATATTAGAGATAGCAAGGTTAGAAAATCTAGAAAAGCAAGCACATCATTGGATGACCCAAGCACTCCGCAGCATCAACACACTCGACAAGATCTGCCCATAGATGAGAATATTGCTAAATACAGCAGATGAAAAATATCAATCACTAGGACCAGACCTAATAAACATTACAGATTGTTCAATTCAAGAGAATATGTCAACTCTGTCAAGCCTAACCACCTTGACCATTGATATCCAGAATGCTCTACGTAGTAGGGAAGAGTTTCAACACAAATTGGCCATCAAAGCAGAAGCTATTGTATAAGTATGTGTGTAGAAATGACCGTCCATTTGTATACACAGTCCATGAAGACAAAGAAAATGTAGAAACTATTTCAGACAGAAGAATTTTTAAAATACCCTCCCTGTTTCTTCAGGATGAAGGAATATTTTGTTCCCGAGGGATATGTTGGAGGAGCCAGTCGGTGAGCCAACTAGTCAAGTTAACTAACTAATCAGAGATTAGGTCGGCCTCTAAAGGTTGTGTCAGTTGACCGAACCAACAAGTAGTTACTCATAACTATTTCGTAAATCATATATAATAGGTTGTTGAGCCAGTTAAGAACTCGGTTCAATTTTGTATATGTATGGACCCTCATGTGATGCTATAATATAATCTATTATTCCATTACCTGTTCTTGTCTCTTATCTTTGTATGTTTATATGATTCTTTATGTGTATTATTGGTAACCTTATGTGATCTGTGAGATTAGAACATGTATTCAATTCGGTATTTAATGTGAAAAGGTAAACAACTTAGAAACCGATTCACCTTAGGCTTCTCATCCACAATGTAAGGCACGTAACGTAATAAAAATTAAAAATTTAGTGTTTAATTACTTCATGTTAATAGTTCCCAACTTCAGTTCATAGAA
>LPNX011178494.1:318185-413470 GCA_001517045.1 Pseudotsuga menziesii | reverse complement strand
GAAGAGGCAATGTCTCTTTGATGTCTCCATTGGTGCATTGAGTGAACCAGAGTCTTATGAAGAGAAGATTGATTGGCTTAATAATTGTGATAGAGCTTATGCAATTATGTGTTTGGGAATGTCTCCAAATATATATCATCTCATAGATTCTGCTGAATATCCATATGAGCTTTGGAAAATTTTGGACAAAGCTTTTGGTTTGCAGGAAATCGAAGATGAAGCATGGAGCGAACCTAGCATCTCCTCTTGTTCTCTCTCTCAAGATTTCTTGGCCTCTACATTCTCTTATGAAGTTGATCATGATGAATAATTTTATCATACAGTTCATGTTGCTGCTTGCCTCTTTCATTCGAATGCTTCCTCCTTCAATGAAGAAGCAAATATTGAAGAGCCATCTTTTTCTGTGTCTCTTGAAGGTGATTTTCCTTCTTGTGATACTATTGATGAAAAAGAAGTAACATATGGAGCTGCTGCTGATATTGATTATGATCCTATAACCCATTTATTGTTCTCTCAATCTCCTATCTTAGATTCTGAGATCTATGTGCCAAATCCTTCACACCTCTTGCATGCCTCTCTCATTGATGGTGCGCAACCCAGTGACTTCCAGGATGTTTGCTTAGCCACATCAAGCCTTATTTGTTTCATACCACTTACCTTACTTGATCTCATGAGCTTTAGAATATCCTTCTTTGATCTTGGCATCAATACTCAGAGCCTTCTTGAAGATTGTGAACATCTCATTCTGCCCATCCATCATTCAGATTTTTACACTTATCAATTTTTCCCAGTTGCTCATAATTTTCCTAGTCTAGCCCTATATCCTCATGGAGCCATTGAAGACTTTGTCCTTGCTGTTCCATATGTTAATATTTCTGATATATCAGTGTTTTATCAGCCTCATATCATATCTATACAGGTGCTACAACAGATTGGAATATTTACATGTGATTCACATCACAATTTTGCAGCTATTCAGGGAATTGGGTGTGAAATAAATTGCCTTATTTTTTGTACTCTTTGGAAAGGAGTATGCACAAATCTCTTTTCCATTTCAGATTATTTTTGCAGATCAGAGTTTGACGGCAGAAAGAAGCATTCAGATAATGCTCCTACTTCATCAGTTGATGAGATACAAGGAGTCTCTCCTCTTCCTTCTTGCAGGTTCTACACTCCAGCGCATGATCATGGAGTTCATGATCTCTTCAGCAAGCCCTTCATTCAGAAGCAGTTCAGTCAGCTAATTAAAGTGAATATGAAGATATGTTGAAGACATATTTCAAATTTTGTGCCTTGTCCTATTTTGAGGGAGGATTTTCCCCATGTGGTTTTGCCTCTTTCCTCACTTTTCTGGACATAATAATTGTAAAAGGGTGACCATAGCCTTGTTGCTGGGCCCTATATGCATCCATACTTTTTGTCATACCATCATAAAGTCAGACTTATAGGGGGGTGTTGGAATATATTAAACCCACTCACAACTTAGGATAAAATAATTAATCATTATTTGATTAATTATTCACCCACTAGCTTAATTAGGTGGCACCTTAAAGTCAATGCATGCCATCTATATCCTAGGAATGAGTTATTTCTGATTCTGGGTTCATCTAAAATTAGTATGCAGGACCTTATAGCAGATTCTGCTTTTTTCTACTTTTTCTTCTTTTTCTGCTTTATCCTGCTTTTCTATGGATAAGATAAAAGCTAGTCAACTAGGAAACTGGGTGCTTTTGTTTCCAACCCATCCTCCATTAGTTTTTCTCCATTTTCTAGGATTAGCATGTTACTTCCATCTCCTTGACAACTCACTCATGCTTTTGCCAACTCGTGAGGTCCTTGATAGATTTAGCAAGTTCTTTATCCACCTATGGGGGTTTGCTATATTTTGGTAAGTCAACCTTTTTGAGCTTTATGAGTTGTTTCCATACAATTCGACTTCCCCATGAGGGATGTACTATTTATGTACTCTATTATTCATAATTATTCAATGGAATGATACACACCAATATTCATCTCTTCATTCATGTGATTCAGTCTCTTTTCTTCTCTCTTATTTTCCTGTGTATGCTTGTGAGAATTCTTAGTAGCAAGATCTATTTCCTGTGCTTATTCTTAGCATCATTGCACATAGCATTGATCTATTATTTCTACAATTCTTTAGCTCACTCTTCATAATATTGTTCTGACAAAAACTTCTTTTTAAAATATTTCTTAAAGCTACTCCAGTTAATGTTCTTTTCCTTAATACCTTTTACTCGTTTTAAATCCTACCACCAGACATCTGCCTTTCTAGTTAAATTGTAAATGGCCATTTTTGCTTTTAGCTAGTTGTAGTAATTCTAGATTTGGAAATACTTCTTCATTCCAGAAATCCATGATTCGGCTTCCCCTCCTTTCTCAGTATCTTGTTCAGCTCCTCCTGAGCTCTTAGAATTATTTCATTCTCATTTTTAACTGTTTCCATTTCAGTTCTTAATTCCTTAACAGTTTGTAATAATTCTGAAGAGTTGTTAGTTATTTCTTCTTGAACTAGTTCTCTTCTAGAATTACTTTGTTCATTTAACGGGGACTCTTCATCTGCATATTCCTCGAGTCTTTTTATACGTGCAATTCTAGCTTAGAAAAATTTTCTGGTAATAACATTTCAAAAAGAAAAATAATAATCAGTATGCATGCATTTTATTTACTGTTTGTCTACATAGGCTGAGCCACATTCAGTCCTAGTGTCTGAACGTGTGCTCTGATACCACATGTAATACTCCAAAATTCCATAAAAAATTAAAACTTTTCTTGCGACAATTAATGTTTAAAAACATCAATGACTTGGGTAACTTAACCACTAATAGTTATCATTTTAAAGAGTCTAAAATAGAAACTAAAATCAAATCCTTTATTAATTTCTGTAGCTGCATACTTCACTATCTTCTTTCATAATTAAGTATTAAAAGATTGATTTAGTAGGTGATGATCTCAAGTAAGATGAGCTGAAACAACTGTTTGTTTACTATGTACTAAAGTTTGTCTTTTGTTTAATAGAAGGAACTTCAGTTCATGTCCGAGGCTTTCTTAGATTTTTAGCTAATGCAGTGAAGTGATGATTCTTGTATAGATCTAATTATAGGTAAGATGTTTTGTATCCCAGTTTCAGGATCGAGATTTAATTATCTCAACTAGAAAAGTAAATGCTAGAATATGTGTTTAGTTTACAATTTTGAGAAGAAGAAGGTATCGTCAATCATGTACCTTTTCCAAGTATTGAAATTGTTAAGCCATTATGCAACGTTGAGGTCTAAGTTGTTAACCTTCTTATTCTTGGTTTAAGGTCATAATGTTTGCCTGTATATTTGCTTCTTATTTATTTATTTATAAGCATAAGTATTTGGAAATTCAAGCACAAAATAGAAATAGATGCTTCCTACCTAGCTTCGAATATAACTTGTATATCATATATTTATCCTCTTGTTGTTAGATTAAAACAAGCCCTACATGCACTATAGAGAATGATAAGTTCTGCAAACTATATCTTCCATTACATTGTTACTTGTTATCAAGGAAATTTATATGTACTTATATCAAGGTATAATCATAAGTAAATATTTCATAAACTTAGGTATAAAAGAAATAACAATTATATATGGGACTAATGGTTTCATGCAGAGTAAAGTTCTTTTAATGCCTAGGTATTTACCAAGTGTAAGTGAAAATACTACATTATAAGGTTATAAGTGAAGTAACAAAGCTTGGTTTTTATGGGTGGAAAGTTCATTACCTAGAGAATAATTATAAAGCCAAAACCTTTTCATGTGTTAACACTAATTATATGATCTATATTTTATAGGTATAGATCTTATCTAATAAAAAATTAAAACTAATAATACCATTACAATCTATACTAAGGCATCTTATAATAAAAGAAAAATATAGTACTTATATGTTTTTCAAAGGAGATCATAACAAGGTTATCTGTGACCCTTTTTACAGGTTTCCCCAGGCTCTCAAAAACTATAGAGCAAAAACCCATATTATCGAAATCAAAGTGGAGACCACGCGGTCGTCGGTTATTGGATGGGGTTTTGACATTGGTAAACCCTACAACGTAAAAATTCAAACCCTAAAATCTTGCATTACTTACCCTATCCTTGGCTTCTATTGAAAGTGTCACCAAGATCATGGCCTCATGGCAATTGATTCCATTTTTTTTCCTCTACGAGTGATGGAATTCGATGTCAAACCTAACTCTATGATTGTCTTCCTCCGTGTGTTTGTCCAATTGTAAACTTTGTCTTGATAGCAGTGTGGTCTCGGTTTCTAGCTCAAAGCTTACCTTGTGGTTTTTTGATGATAGTGGGGAGGAATTGGGTTTCATCGTGTCTTACTGTTTGCGTCAAACACTCTCGTCGAAGTGTTAACTTGTGTTTTCTCCTACCCAGTTGGTAGGGTAAAAGGTTTCCTTGACCATAAATACTGTGGAAACAAGATCATTGCGTGGTCAAGGACCAAATCTCTCCAGGTAAACTCATTTCATCCTTTCGTGTTTTGCCATAAAATTCATTTCTATTACTAGTTTTTATTTTGAATAAAGAATTTAACATTTCTCCATTTTAATGTGCAAAATTTTCTACAGGTGGAATCTCATGACTGTGACATGGAAGAATTCAAGCAGAGAGGAGTTCCACGTTCCTTCAAAAATTGGGTAAGCCTCGATTTCATGCCTAAGGTCCTTTCTATCGTGATGTGTGTGGTTTGGAAGATTTTGGTCTCACCGAGACTTAAGTTCTCCTCTCAAATTTGTGTTTGAACCATGCTGTAGTTGTAGGTTGTGTAGTCATAGGTTGTTCTGAAGAAATACTTGTAAAGTCCCTTGGTCATAGCTCTATTTTTGTTGGATTTTAATTATGCTTAAGATAGGGTTTGAAATATCATACGTTTTGATTAAACTCTAAAGGATTTATTGTGTTGGAAGCTATGCATTTGACACCGAGCTGTGGTTGAAAGAAGTCATTGGCAGACTTGGACTGTGGGTTTTTTTGTGTGTTGGATATTTTAGTTTGCATAAGTTTTAAATTAATGAAAATTTGAAATACCTTACTACTAAATTATTTGTGTCTAATGAGTGGATTGATAAAGGAAAAATGGAAAAGTTTTGTTGTTGTAAGTCCATAATTTCGATTTTTATTAGAATGAGGATATTATGTAGGAAATTAATATGAAAACTAGTTCTGAGTCTTTCTGTTAGTAATATTTAATTTGTCTTTTCTTATTTCATTTCATTTTATATTTGATAAACATTCTAATATTGTTTCTATGTAAATTTTATTTAATATAGGGTGATTATGATAAATATATTTAATTGTATATTCAAGAATTTGATAAATAAGGATTCGGCAAAAAAACTTGTAAAAGCCCTATTCTGGAAAGAGGAAGAAAAAGAAAGTCTTAGTTGAGAGCTTCCCTAATCTAGGGTTTGTATTTTTATTTTTATTTGGAAACTATGCATTGTCGTTGTTTTACTATAATGTATTTAATATCTAATGTTTTACTTACAGTAATAATAATGTTACTTAAATGTTAATTGCAAAACCTACGTGATTAGTATAATTTAATTTTTATTGTTTATAAGTTACTCTTATTTATGTTATTTTTTTGTTTCCTGTAATATTCATTAATTATATGTGTTTATATAGATTAATCTTATAGATAGTAATTATTACTATTTAAAAACAACACAGTTACACAAACTGTGTACAGGTTTTTAAAAGACCTCCCTTTATGATAGTTTTTGTTTATCTTTTAAATAGATGTATTCTAACTAAGGAAACTTCTGAATTAGAGAGTCTTTCTTCTGAACATTCCTATAAGGATTTAACAGTAGAAAGTAAATAATTATATTCCTAGACTTCTTGAATTGATTTACTCATCATACTTATTTTCACCTAGTGTACTAGAGTACTACCTTCTTGAAGGTGTGGAAACATAGAGCTAGGTATTTTTATCCATTAGTAAATTTTCACTAACCCTAAATCATTTATTCTAATACAGAACATAAACATAACTTATAAATATTAGATTAATAAAATATTTAACTAACTAACAAAATAGTCATATAGATGCATCAAATCCTAAATTTATAAATTCCATATTTCTATACTTGCATGGAAAAATTAGAAATAACATGTAGAACCTAGTTGTATAGCAGAGGAGACAACAACTTAAGGAGCCCAGTCCTCCCAACCAACTACTGAAGACTGTTGAACTGCAAATCTTAGAACCCTCAAGCCTATCTACTAGTCCACCTGGTTGAAAGTACTGGGTGAGAGAATAGGTTTAGAAACCTATGCAACTCCATAGAGTAATCAACAGTAATATTTCTTCCTATAGCAGTAAGAACTTGGCTCAAAATAGCTACACTAGTTCAGTAAATCAACACTTTCCACTCAAACACTTCTGCATGTCCCCTCCATCGAATTTCTTGTGCACCAATTTCACTCAGAAATTTCACAAGTAAAGAATGAGCAGCCTCAGCTGAATTCAATGGGTAGTTTTATTAGCATGCCTAGGTCTTTTGGGTCAAGTTTCACTTAATGTGCCACTTTCTCTTATTCCAATTTCTTGGGGAACATGACCACAAAAATAGGGAAGTTGACTTCTGCAACAACTAGAAGTAGTTTGAGGATGCTACCAAGTGTCAATCTTCTCTCAAACAAGCCTATTCCACCAAGTGACTAGTAAACACTCATTTAACATCCTCCTTAAGCTGTTGTCTCATATTTCATTTATTAATTAATAAAAAATTTCAGCAATTAAATGCAATTAACCTTGACCCCACTTGGTCATTAATTACAAACTTTATAATAAAATTAAAACATAATGTCTCCTAAAACATAAAACTTTTTTGCAATTTGGGGTATGTGACAAATTGGATATTGATTTAAGTCTTCTAGACCTATTTTAGTGTCCTCTATTGGTAACGCATAAATGTAAACATATGTTGAAAGTCAATTTAGAGGTTTCATTATGATAGGAAAAACATACAAATATTTACTTTATACATATTTTTCTTGAAGAGAAAAGTAGTAAAAATGTCTTAACAAGGTAGCTATTAAATGCAAATAGATAACTTGATTGTTTAAGGAGGGAGTAACTACGTTTCCCTTAAAAGGACTGACTAAAGTATCATGTATAGAAAATTTAAGCATGCGGATACGTACTTCCAAAAAAAAAAAGTGACTGTGTTAGAAGACATATTGTGAGGATTATGCAAAATATAGATTGTAGTGGTGTTAAAGGTGCAATGGTAGAAACACTAACATTATATTAAATGTGAAACAGCTGATTACATTTGGAAGTGCATGTAAAACTATGAGCAATTAATTGCATTAAATCATATAGTTACATGGATACATGGCATTCAAATAGTTATGATTAAAACACCATTGTAGAATTGCATATATGCACAATGTGTTGACAAGGGCATAATTGTTGTTGAGGTGCATGACTAATTATAACTAAAAACAAATTGTTTTGATTGAATGTATTAGATCATAAGGACTAATGGTTCTCAAAATCGGGTCCATAAGGAAATAGGAGGAATTAACTTGGACCAGACCTATGATTTTTCTCCTATATGTATGCACATCACTAGCATACGACTTTGGATCTTAAACGGTTATTTTTTAGTTATGATCAGAAAGGTGAAATTGGTTTCTAAAAGAAGATCCTAACTTATGGGTAACTAGTAATCATTATAAAGTGAATGTGATTTTCTTATAAGAAGTTTGAGAATTTGTGAATGTTGTTAGGAGTAAATGTCATTAGTTTACTAAATGGATGCTAAGTGAAGATAGGACCTGAATGTTGAAAATTATGTGAAGAGATTCAGGATCTGGGATAATTTTAGCGGTGAATTTTTGCCCAGTGAGCTATTTTTCCATGTTTTTCTCCCAAAAAAGATTCACCATTTTGCTTTTTTTGAAGCCCTGTTTCGCCCAATTTTGATGGGGTAAAATTTTTTCACCCTAAAAATTGCCAAATTATTATATAAACGATAAAAAATACTTGGAAATTAAAATATTTTTTGAAAAATATCACCAATCATTTTATAGTTGTCGTTTTAAGAATTGGTAATATTCACCAGCATTTATACACTTTTACATAAGTATGGTTCCTTAAAATCATCCTTGTTCAAGATAGTTGCAAGAAGACAACTATTTTAATGTATCTTGTACCTATAATTGCTAACATGCAAGTAAATCATAAGGATCGGGTTGTGCACATAAAGTTCTCTTGATATTTTATATATCCTCACATGTACAACATCATTCCTTAAAATTATTTCTTTTAGGGCCTTAAAGTATTTCTTTCAAGGAGGGAAAAAGAAACTAGACTTCTTACGAACTTGGACTGCAGTATAGCTAAGGTGAATAGGAAAATGTGTTGTGCATAAAATCAATTATGTTACTAGTTATATAGAAAGAGTGAACCAGTATAAAGGCTCTTACTTTTGATGAACAAGAAATGTTGTAAGATGTAACTTAAGGTGCTGAGAGGGAAAGTGATGGTAAGTAGTTTACTTTGAAAGATTGTTGTTATTAGAATCAATGATATGGTAAACTAACCATCTATAGAGTTGTTGCAGGCATGTGAACTAGGGCCATGAAGAGAACCAGGGCCCCATGACTGCAATGAGTTAAAGAATATGAGAGAAATCTCATGTGCATAAAGTTGTTACCCACGAGGAATGTGGGGATGAAGAAAGTGTACAAGAGGTACATATTTTTCCCCGACGAGATAGGAACCAATATGCATTCTGGGGATTCCTAGATATAGTACATTCTGGTTAGGACTCTTTCCGCACACATTCACATTGTGTTAGAGGACTGTCATGAGAGTGGGGGCTCCGTGAAGAGAATAACCTCTAGGTGTTATGGTGTATGAGAAAAGGAAGTGCCTTAGCTCAGTGAAGCACCTAGAATAGCACAGGTAGGAGATACGCCAAAGAAGGGTATCGTCCTTGTGTTGGGTAGCTTGGATTAATACTCAAAGTACTTTTAGCAATTGGATTTCTTGCTTGGATGGAGGACAACCTAAGAGACTAGAAAGGAACTGGTAAGGAATAGTACTTGGAAAAGGTATATGCACTACAAGTAAATGTATTCCTATAAGGTAATGTTTTCATCTATTTGGTGAATAGAACAAATGTGTGTATTGGAACCACTGTGAATTGTGACATTGAATAGTGTTGGATTTCAAGCTATACATTGGTACCAATGTTGATATTAGTAGACATGCATATGTATGTTTATAGTGCAGGCTGGTGAACTAAGCCCATTAATCTAGAAGATTAAGGTATGTATGCAAACTGAGATGGGGAAAATTATCACCGGAACAATTTCAAAAAGGGGTGACACCCTAAACAGGTAAAGTAAAAAAAAACAATTTTTGCATATGCATTCTTCTATTGACATTAGAGATATGTATGGTTATGACAATATTCTAGGTACACCTTGATATATCTTGTAGAAACAGGTTAAAGAACAACAAAGGTTGGATCAAATTCACAAAGAAATGTGGAAGAAAAAGAAAGAAAAGGATGACTCATGAGAAGAAGGAATTCGGCTAACAACAAGAACACCGAGGACAATGTTATTTTTAAGGGGGAAAGGATGTAATATCCCTCTGGCATACCCCTAAAGACCTTGTAATTGTGAATGTTTATTGTAATTTTTCCTGGTGAGGAGCTCAAGGCCAAGGCCCCACTAGAAACAAGACCTGAAAATCTATATGAGTTAATTATCTAAGTGATAAACTTAGGAGACTTAAGACTTCGATGCAACTTAACGACATATGACTAAACCCACTAGGGATAACGGAGAATGGTTAGGGAGCCATAATTTGATGTTGTAATCTTACATACCATCTTGATTATGCTGATATTGGAGATAAGGATTCACCCTACATGTTAGAATAATCAACCCATAGTTACCTACCTTAGACATTAATTTTAATTAATTTTGTCTTATTACCTAGTTTCCTAGATTCCATTCTATGTTAGTTGCCTTCTACAAGTCCTAGAAGCCAACACATGCTAAGGCTGAGTCATGCAGTGCTTGGGAGACATCCTGGAAACATAATTTAGCATGTCTACTTTATTCCAGATCCTCCAAAGTGTACATCTACTTTTTCTGAAAAGATGCCTTGTTTTATTCTGATTTAAGGCAAAAGGAAAAGCTAGACTAGGTGTAGTTGACTTGTTTTCTGCTGACATCATCCTCCTTCATTTTCTCCAAATAAAATCATGTATGAGTTGTATTTCCATCCCTCTTTATATTTCCCACATGAATTAGCAAACTCATGAGCATATTCATAGATTTGGAAACTGCTTTATGCACCTATGTGGGATTTAACTAGATTTAGTAAGCCTACTTTTTTACTATTTTGAATGGCATATTTATCCATTCAATTATATCATGTAATAATATATTTCAGCATCCTATTACTTCACAAGTTTGTCTATCGTGCACTTATTGAATATAGATCAGTGTTATGCTCCAATTTCAGTCTCCTTTGGTGTGAATTTTCCATGTTTGATTAGCAATTTTGTGAGTAAAATTGTTCTATCTCTTGGGTTCCATTTCCACATGGTATCATAGCCTTTGTAGATCATTTTTTCTCCTTCCTTATTGCTATTTCAGGTTCGACATCTTAACTGGGAGCGCATTCCGCTGACTAGAGGGCACAGTTTCTGAGCCATGGACCAATCTCATAAGATCATCTTGACTCCATTCAATTTCTTTGAGAAAAAAGCTGAGATGGAGATATTTTTGAGAGAGAAAGGTCTCTACAGGGTGACTATGTCAACTAAGGCAGATCACAATGCAGTTGCATAGAAAATTAAATGGCACAACAGGAGGGATGAGGGCTATGGTCTTTTGTGTCTGAGC
Source organism: Pseudotsuga menziesii (assembly GCA_001517045.1). Lineage (NCBI taxonomy): Eukaryota > Viridiplantae > Streptophyta > Pinopsida > Pinales > Pinaceae > Pseudotsuga > Pseudotsuga menziesii. Next base: position 402,530 of record LPNX011178494.1, on the reverse strand, counting down.
ATTTCAAGAGACCTCCTCTTCCATCTTGATGGATTGACATCACCTAATGAATTGTGGGAGAAGCTAGAAGATATTTTTGGAAAGAAATATGAGATGAGAGGACATCAAATCGAGAATGAGCTGATCTCCTTGAGTCCCAATAGCTTCAAATCATTACAACTCTACTTTTCCAAGTTTAAGGCCATTGTTTTGCAGTTGAAATAGTGTGGGATTGAAAAGAAGGAAGAGAAACTAGTTTTGGCCATACTCTATAAGCTTGGTTCTAACTATTCAGTGTTTGTTTCGACCTTCCATGCCACCAAGTTGACAGCTTGAGCCTAGAAGATTCCTAAGCTTGCAGAGTTCATGGAATCCCTCACACAGGAGTAAGATAAGTTGGTGATGATGGGCACCATCAAACCTTCCAAAGACCAAGCTTTGGTTGTTGGAGATTCAAAGGTGGATTCAAAAAGTAAGAAAAAGGATAAAAATACACCCTAGAAAAAGAGATATAAGAACAAGTCTCAAAAGGAGCCCCAAGGTTCTAAGAAGAACTCCCAAAAGAAGAAGAACAAAGGAGAAATGAGAAAGTGTGCATACTGTAGTAAGGGCTATCATTCTAAGAGATCTTGTATGAAGAAGAAAATTGACATGTTGACCCAACTCCTAGAGAAGAATAAAATCTCCCTTCCTGATTGCTCAAAGAAGAGGGAAGGAGGATCAAATTCAGAGGACAGAGAGAGAGTACATGGCTTGGTTGCTAGCACATCAAGCTCACTTGGCTTCATCGTAGACTCTAGAGCTTCTAGACATATGGTTTCGACAAAAGAGACATTCTCCTCTCTTGACATGTCGAAAGGTCCACCAATAGTTTTAAGAGATGACTCTCTCACTGATAGTTTGGGTAAGGGAAGGATTGATCTTGACCATGGTAAGTTCAATAATGTGTTGTATGTTCCAGGTCTTGCCTATAATCTCTTGTCAGTGTATCAGATGACTCACACTGGGTCCCTAAAGAAGGTCACCTTCACCCCCAATGATGTTGAAATCAATGAGATTTAAAATGGTAAAGTCATAGAAAAAGGTGTTGTAGATCACACTAAGAAGGTATACACGTTTTCCCATTTTCTACCCTACTCAAACCCCTCTGCTCTTCTGATTCATGCTAATGAAGCAAGCAAGATTTGGCATGAAATATTTGGCCATCTTAACTACAAGTATCTTTCTGATTTGAGAGCAAAATATATGGTCATTGGGTTACCAAAGACTGAGTTTTCTAAGGGAGTCTGTCAAGGTTGTATCCTAGGAAAACAACTAGAGCACAAGTATGAGAAAGCTAGTCATGAGAGAACCTCTGCACCTCCTAAGCTGATCCACAATGAAATTGATGCTCCATTCCCTCATATGTCCATGAGTCAATCCAAATATGCATTGACCTTCATATATGAATTTTCTAGGTATTGTTGGGTTTACTTCCTAAAGTACAAGTCTTAAGTTTTTGACCTCTTCAAAGTCTTTAGAGACTTGGCTGAAAACCAGTCTGGGAGGAAACTCAATATCCTCAGATCTGACAATGGTGGTGAGTATGTCAAGTATGAGTTCATTTAGTATTGTAAATATGTAGGTATTCATATGTAGCATTAAATCCCTTACACACCATAGCAAAATGGTGTTGTTGAGAGAAAGAACAGATCACTGAAGGAGATGGCAACATGCATGATGGAGGCTAAGACTTTGCCACCAAAATTTTGGGCCGAGGCTATAAATTGTGCATCCTACATCTAGAATAGGGTGCCTCATAATAATTTGATGGTATGAGTCCTTTCAAATCTTGGAGTGTGCACAAGCGAGATGTGACCCATTTCAAGATTTTTGGCTCAAAGGCTTGGGCTAGAATTCCAACTGAAAAGAGGAAGGCTTTGCAGCCCCAAATCTAAGAGTGCCTATTTGTTGGTTATTCTAAAGATTCAAAAGGGTACAATTTGATCAACTTGAGCACTAACAAATCTTTCATTGAAGAAAATGTTCAGTTCCAAGAAGAGCCTTTAGTAGCAGTTGAAGTTGGAGAGTCTTCTTCACCACCAGATCCATTGATTGTAACTGGAAAGACTAATTAGTTTGATGATTCTAATATGTCTAATAATGATCATTTGATTACAGATCCTAATATTCCTACAAGACCAAAATGGGCATAAAATACCATTCATGCAGCTGGGGAACTAGATAGAAATCCTAGTGACACTAGGAGGACTAGATCTCAATTTCAGAGTGCCCTTTGTGTGAAAGATCCTCTACTTGCTAGGAAGTGCTATCTGATGGATGAATTAGATCCACATACATATGTATATGTAGCACATGATCCAAGATGTAAAACATCCATGAAAGAATAATTCAGCTTGCTCCAGAAGAATAACACTTGGGAACTGGTTGGTCTTCCCCCACGGAGGAAGCTAGTTCAATGTAAGTGGGTTTTCAAGACTAATTTTGATGCTGATGGTTCACCTTTGAAATGTAATACAATATTGGTATCCAAGGGCTACTCACAAGTACATGTTTTTGACTACAATGAAACCTTTGCACCAGTGTCAAAGATGGACTCCATAAGGCTAGCTCTAGCTATTGCAGCTTCGAAGCAGTGGGAGGTACATCACATGGATGTGAAGTGTGCTTTCCTAAATGGAGATATCACTAAATATATTTACATGCAGCAAATTGAAGATATTGTTTCTAATCCATATTTAGTGTGCAGGTTAAAGAAATCATTGTATGGGCTCAAGCAAGCCCCCAGGGCTTGGTATGCCAAGATTGATGGATTTTTGCTATCACTGAGTTTTGTTCGACGCAAGTATGATCCTAATGTCTATTTGAAGCTGATTCATGGTTATTTTATGATTATTGTCTTTTATGTGGATGAACTTTTGATTATAGGAAGTTCAAAGAAAGAGATTGCCTCCTTGAAGGATGCAAATGACCATGCATTTTCTATGACAGATTTGGGATTGTTGAGCCAATTTTTGGGTCTCGAAATTGCTCAATCCCAACATGGAATCAAAGTACATCAGTCCAAGTATGCTCTAGATTTTCTGAACAAGTTCAACATGAAATATCACAAGCCAAGCAATACTACTTTCCTTTCAGGAGTTAAGATTGAAGAAGCAAGTTCTTCTCCTATGGTAAATAATACACTATATAGGAATTTGATTGGGTGTTTGCTTTATCTTACACACACTTGAACTGATCTATATTATGCAGTTAATGTGGATTTGAGATACATGGATCAGCCTCATGAGATCCACTGGAGAGCAGCCAAACGGATCCTAAACTTTGTTCAAGGAACAAGAACTCATGGGATCTTCTACAAAGCAAAATTTGATCTTGATTTTTTTGGGTTTACTGACAGTGATTGGGCAGGTGACAACACAAATAAAAAGTCTACATCAGGATATGTGTTCATGCTTACAAAAGGACCAATTAGTTGGTCAAGTAATAAGTAGAGTGCCATAGCACTCTCATCTACATAAGCAAAGTATAGAGGAGTTGTAAATGTAGCAACTCAATGTGGTTTCAAATCATAGTTTTAAACTATTATCTATTGTGATAATCAGAGCACCATTCGAATCTGCAATGATCCAATTCAGAGACAGCGAATCAAGCACATTGAGATCCATATGCATTGCATCAGACAAATTGTGCATCATGGCACCATTGATCTACTCTTCTGTGCATCATCAGAACAAGTAGTAGACATCTTCACCAAAGTTTTTTGTGAGAAGACCTTCAGCAATCTCAAATCACTACTGGGGATTGTTGATCATGCTGTGAATCATGATTGATGACAAGATTTCCCAAAAAAAATAATTCTTGTCCATGTTTAAGGGAGGATTTTCCCACTGGGTTTTTGCCTCTTTCCTTGGTTGTATGGACAAGCAGTATGTAAAGGGTGACTAAGCCTTGTTGATAGGCCCTATAGTTTTCTGATATTTACTCATAAAGTGAGGCTTAAGGGGGGGTTTTCAAATAATCAATCCATATTTGCCTACCTTAGACATTAATTTTAATTATTTTTTTCTTATTACCTAGTTTCCTAGATTCCATTCTATGCTAGTTTCCTTCTACAAGTCCAAGAAATCAACACTTGCTAAAACTGAGTCATGGAGTGCTTGGGAAACATCTTGGAAACCCAATTTAGCATGTCTACTTTATTCCAAATTCTCTGAAGTGCATATCTACTTTTTCTGAAAACATGCCTTGTTTTATTCTGATTTAAGGCAAAAGGAAAAGCTAGACTAGGTTTAGTTGAATTGATTTTTTCCCACATCATCCTCCTTTATTTTCTCCAAATAAAAGCATGTATGATTTGTCTCTCCATTCCTCTTTATCTTTCCCACTTGACTTAGTAAATTCGTGAGCATATTCATAGATTTGGAAACTGCTGTATGCACCTATGGGGGATTTGACTAGATTTAGTAAGCCTACTTTTTTACTATTTTGAATGGCATATTTATGTAATTATATATTGCAGCAACCTATTACTTCACAAGTTTGGCTATTGTACACTTATTGAATACAGATTAGTTTTATGCTCCAATTTCAGTCTCCTTTGGTGTGAATTTTGCATGTTTGATTAGCAATTTTGTGAGTGTAATTGTTCTATCTCTTCGGTTCAATTTCTACACTACAAGGGATTCCTACTTAGCCAAAATTATCCCAACTAAGATACCATGGCATAGTTACCTAATCCTATTATGGTTAAGCCATGATAGAGGGAGTTGCAATCATTTTTTTTAACATCGACATAAAAGAGTCAAGGAGCTAAAGTCTAACATTTAAAAGGGAAAAACAACATAAGTAATTAAATATTAAAGGGACTATAGGTCATAGCCCCTTTGAAAATTAGAAATGATGATTTACATATTTAATATGGGTCCTGTCATAAAATATAATAGAACTTGAATTATAAATATGTAGCCACCCTTATATATATGTATAGTAACTTAACACTATCACACTCAGTGATATTTGGTTGACTTGAATAAATGAGGACTTTTGTGCATTAATGAGTATTTAAGGGTGCGATTTCCTGCAGGAAATCAAGGGAATTATTCCCATAACAAGAACATCCTTCCATATGCCTTAATTATATTTCACAAAATTGGAGGAATCATTACACCAATTGGATCCTGGATAGATAAGAGAGAGGAAATATTAAATATGCCAACATCTATCAATTTTAGGGGAGAATGATCTCTGCCTTGATAAGGGGACTGATTTCAACATTTAGGGGAAAAACATAAAAAAATAAAAAAATTCCCTGCACCATCCATAAGCTACAAGCTCTGTTTTTTTTTTATATGAGGACCTCTACGTTGCAAGGAGGGGGGAGATCTCTGTGCTTTTAGGAGAAGAAAACCTCTGCTCTTGAGAGAAGCAATTATTCTCTATGCTTGAGAGGGGGAACAAGATAGGTGTTGGGATAAAATGATCTCAGCATGTTCATAAAGAATGACCTTTGCGTTTTCATCCATGAAGTTGGTAAGTGCCTAGCCAGGTGAGTTCTAATCCACAGATCTTCTCTGCTTCTGAGTCCTCGTATATGGATTTAGGAATACACTACGGTTTATGATATGAGTTCCTTGATAGATATAAAGGAATTACATTACTAGTAGATAGCTGATGAACTCTTATTAATCATACTATAAGTGATCGTTATGAAGTTAGGTTTTTTTCTTCCTTTTCAATTTGTGCTTGAATCCTACTATCCATCAACGTGATCAAACTTTGAAGGACATTATAATGGTTCAGGGCTAGAAAACCATGGGTTATTTTGCCCCTATTTGACCATCGATTGACGAGCAATGCTTACTAATTCCTTCATTTTATCTCATAAAAGCACCGAAAATTTCAAGGAATGACTGTTTTGGGACCAGCAATGGCGCATGCATATTTACAGTGACATTTCTTTTACAGTTTAGTTGTTATTTATGCACAATCATGGCTGCATTGTGATGCGTTTAGTCCCTAAAATGATCCAGATGAAACTTAGATGCATTTAGTCCCTAGATGAAACTTACATTGTGGGAAATACATGAAACTTAGATGAAACTTACATTGTGGGCAATACATTGAATTGAATAGCTCAAATGATTCAAACAAAAAATTGCAGTCTTCATCAGAACTAACAGATCCAAATCCAAATTATTGGATAAGATAACAAACAAACTTACGTATAGTAAATAATCTATAATAAGAGGGAACCACAAGTTAACAATTCATGCATTAAATCTCTCAAATCGCAATAGCAAAGGAATTCATACTAGTTCATATCTGATCAGATCAAAAGATGAATCTCTCTAGTAATCAAGGACACATACCACTCCCTATAGCCATCAAGATCCCAGATCTCTATCCCTCTTTTTTTTCCTTTTTTCAAGAGAATACTAACACAATAAATAACCAACCCATGGTATTCAATATCCCCTCCGACAGCCAAGCATCCCACCGATTAGTGCACTAATTATGCCCTTGATTCCCTCTCCGATGAGAAAGCGCACCCGATAAATTAATGCAGTAAATATGCCAACGTTAGTGGTGAAGCTAATTTCCCTCCTTTGCATTAAATATTCCAATGTTGGTGGTGAAGCTGATTTCCCTCCTTTGATGACAAGTAATTGACTCGTGGCATGCGCCCATCCCATCCCATTTACTTTTAAACCTTGAGTACCCTAGAAATGCTTATCTTGGCAAGTAATTTCATCGTGGTAATTTATTCCTTTCTTTGTCCTAAGAGGAATTATTCTTATGAGAATAAATTATTTTTTGTTACTAGATTATAACCTCAATCCTAAATATATGAACACCTCTATTTATAAATGATGGTTCTCTCTATAAACACAACAATTTATTAAAAACCCTGTAAAAGGATGTCATACTACTCATGCATTATCCTTTTAATCAAATAAAAGGAGACTTAGGTTAACCAATTCCTCTTTAAGTCAAGATCACTTTCGTAGTCATGGATAAATAATGGGTCAGGGACCTTTCACATAAACAATTTCTTCGTTGAATTAGCTCATAACCTTTAGTCCATTAGTATAATTCAAGTGTCTAAGGTGTTGATATGACATTTGTCATTACCAGCTAAAATCTCAAGGTTCTATTCTAGGGGTCAACACCTTGTTTTAGTGGATTCTTTCTCCTATCGATTTTAGTTATGCCACAGTCTTTAGTCCCCTAAGTATAGAATATAAAAGTGCAACTTAGGAAATTTAGATAAGGTACTTGCAAGGTTTTGTAGAAGCGCCTTGGCCTTGATCCATCTACCCAGAAACCCTTACAAAGGTATTTTCATTACAAACGATTACAAGTAAGGAGGGATGTTATAGATAATACACTATGCACTTGTTTTACCCTTCTTAGGGTTTCTCTCAAGGGATGTGCTCCTCTTGAAGAAGTTTTCTATATAATGCAAGTTATTTTTCTAGTAAAGTTCTTTGGTGAATCTATGCTTTTGGTGACGCTTCGATTTGTTGGGTGACACAAGCATAAAAAAATCAAATTTCTTACCTTTTTGTTGGATGTTGGTGGATGTGCATGTATGATTCTTAGTAGTATCCTTAGAGCTACACCTTTCCCTAGATAGGTCATTACCTTCCTTCCTTGCACCTTAGAGATCAACAACATGTATCCTCCTGAGGGTGCTGTAGTATACTGAATTTTTGACTTGACACTTATGGGCATAAGTCCCATTGCATGTGATGTTGCATTGATTCTTTATTTTATATATTGGGCATAAGACCCCACTGCACACAAGAATGATGATTTGTTTGATATATTGGGTGTAAGATAAATGCATATGTTTTATGTATATGATTTCATGTAGTGGGCATGGACCCTAAAGCACATAATTTATTAGATGTTTGTGTTGAGTGGGAGCTCTAAGGCACATAAGTATTTGATGTTTGTGTTGAGCGAGAAGCTTTGGAGCTCATGAGTATCTGATGTTTGTGTTGAGCGAGAAGCTTTGGAGCTCATGAGTATCTGATGTTTGTGTTGAGCGAGAGGTTCTGAAGCACATGAGTTATGAAACATTTTTGTTGAGCATGAAGCTCTCGATCATATTAAAATATAAGAATTGGAAGTGTTTGGCATAATCCCTGAACAATTCCAAGTTGATATTGAGAAAATCTCTCGAACATCGGATCCTTGGCCATTGTATCCCTAGGTGTATCCTACAAATACATCCTAGCATTAATGTTGAGCAATGAGCTCTGGAATTTCACTAAGTTGTAACTCCTTTTTCTTAGCATTGAGTATGGGCTCTAAATAAATGCTAGGAGTTATTGAAAAATTAATATGTTGAGTGAAACTAATCTAATAAAACATTGATCTCATCTTACTTATTTTTAAGTGATTAAATGAAATTTTAAATTTCTATGTCTCATCAAGTACTGAATAAATACCATGTTATACAAAGTAATCCAACATGCAAGTAGTTTTAGAGCTGCCTAACCTAGTTAACCTAACCCCTACCTGAAGGCCTTAATAAAGAAGTGACTATAAGCTAAAATCAAAAGTATCATGTGATTCAAGATCATGTTATATGATACCCAAAGTAAAAATGTTAACAATGATATATTTATAAATAGTTTATATATAATGTGAATAAAAGAGTAAGCATATGTATTAATAATAGCAACTATAAATAATAATGAAAGCATCTATCTATTATTATTAATTACTAATATTAATTAAATATTTAAATACGTGAAAGAGTCAAAATAGGAACTAGTCAAAAAGGTCCTAAGTTAAATTAAATAAATATTAAATTCACCTAAAATTAAGAAAAAATGGTTATTTCAAGAAAACAAATGATTCTTGATTTAACTACCCCTTTTCCTAAATATTTTCTATAAAGACCCAAGCCAAAGAGAGGCTGGGGGATGTTTTGGTTTTCCGTCTATGCTACCTAATTATTATTCTCAAAAGATTTCTTAGAGATCATTTTTCCCAAGAGGAAAATCCAACTGGTACAAAACTTGTTATCCTAGATAGGGAAGCCTTACCCTAAAAGCTCTGAGATACTTGCTTGTTGGAACCAGCTCAGGGTGATCTGGATTGAAACCAAGAATGGTTTCGGGTCATGGTTCGGTGGAATGTGTTAGTTCCCAAGTTATTCGGTTAACTGAATAGAGGTAAAAACTGTTTATGTCCTTGTTAATGTTGTGTTCTTGAGTGTGAAGTGTTTCCAACCATTAAAATAGCTTTAAATTGCAGGTACGAGGATTCTTTTCATCCTTACATTCATATATATTTCTTATTACATGAATGGTTTATGAGCAAGAAGGAAAATCTGTATATTGTATGCTTGTTGTAGTTGGGATTCTTATTTTTACATATTCTTAAATAGCAACTAGGTTTATTTGTTTACCAAACTTAAAACCTGATTTTATGAAGTAGAGATTATGCTACAGGGTGTCCAGTTTACTTAACCATGATTACCTATTTAGAAAAATATAGGTTATATTTCCTAGTATTTTTTTAGACTGTCACATATGCTTTTATCATATTTCAAAACCACAAGAAAAATATGGTCTATATTCCTTCAATATTACTCTTGTTATTATTCATATCTTAAATTTAGTCTTCTCTATAATGGAGTAATTTTCTAACAGAGTCTAGATTATTTAAGATAGCTAGATTCCTGGTTATTGTTCTATCTTAGATGCAAAAGTAAAACAGAGTTCACTTAAATATAAACAAAATTTATAAAACTAAACCACATGTCAAATTCCTCACATTCCGAAACATTTCCAAAACTCTAAAACTTAAATTATCAAGCGCTGGCATAATTCATATTGCTGAGATATACGATTTTTTCATTTACTTAAAATTCATCCTTAAAAACATAATTATCAAAAATGATTTACAACCTTCAAACTAAATACTAAATCCATGTTAAAATCAAGTATAAGGATAAAAAAAGACTTGAACATAATTAAATACCATATCTATGTTAAAACATAAACAATTATAATTCTTAATAAAACCCATATAAATTCCATTATAAAACCTCTACACAACATCCATCCATCGAAAATTTGTTAAGGTTTGGCTATAGGAAAAAGTAACATTAAAATTATCTCAACTACCATAAAGAAAAATGAAGAACCAAATATATATATAAACCAATTTATCACACCAAGGATCGAATCCTGTGGAAGGACAACTAATAACTACAAACAGAATCCATTTAAAAACCCAAGATCAAATCTTGTAGGCATCATTGCCAAAATAAAAACACAACGATGCGATAAACACCAATCCACACGTTAGGACAACCCATGATCGAATCCTGTATGAATCATTTCCAAAATAAAAACATAACGTTACATTAAACACCATTCCACGTGTTAGGACATCCCAGGATTGAATTATGTAGGCTTATAACACTAAAAACGAAACCAAACTCGATTACATGCCCAGGATCAATTCATGTAGATATAAAAAATAAACACAAATGTTTCAATGCTGCAACAATAAACAGTTATGGGTTTTCCTTAGAGGATTCCCACAAAGCCACACTCTACCCATTCTTTCCAACTTCATATAAATTACACTATTTTTTCAAAGGTTGTGTTTACCATTAAATGCCCATCCTTAAAACAAATAATTAGACCTTACCATCAACGAATACACAGTCACGAGTGTAATAAACATAGAAACCATATATTTCGGAAACATGTTCATAAGAGGGCCGAGCCAATCTCATGGTCATATTAATAATAAACCACGGCCACAATAATAATCCATACATTTTACAAATATAACTCCTAAAAAGTAAAAGACACATAGTCACAATTCACATAGTGCCATTGCAAGCAATGACAATGTCATGCCATAATATTCGCATCATATAAATCCAAACATGACACTCTTCCATTAAAACGTCAAACCATATGATTGAAAATAAAAACCAAAATTTATTTACATATCAGAGTCTTCGTCTAGACAGACATGACTCACCCAAGTTTTTACACTTAAAACTTGATGGGAAAAGATAAATACAGTCATATATCTCGGATGCCCAAACCCTATGAATAACCCAAACAAACTATCGAAGTCTATTAAACAAAATTACACATAGATAAACTATCCAGAACCAGAGTGCAACACTATATCACACATATATGTAGAGGTAAGGGCCCATGCATTTTGTGGGGATTACCTATTTAAAGGATTGTGCAGACAATCCAAAGAGCCATCGTCAATCCATGAATTGAATCATCCCTGTCACCTACAAAACTAAACACGTAGAGCTATGAGGAGTATGCTAAACCTAAATAGAAGAAAACAATAGAAACAGTGTTGCAAAACCCTGTTAAGAGCATACCTGGCGGAGAAAGGGAAGACTATTGCTCCATGCAGCATAGACACCCAAGAGTCAAAACCACACAGACAACGAGAGGGAGAGCCAAATGAATTACCTAAATGACTAGACAAGCATACGAGGATCGATTCCCATGCTTTACCAGTAGCATTAAAAGCACCACCTTGGCCTCTACTACACTCAAAATCCAACCCACTTTCCCATAGTTAATCCCATGATGATTTCATGTAGTCCACCACCCTAGCATAAAAACCCTAGATAAACCCTCCATTGCAATGTTAAGACATAGTTTTATGGGATATGAAATATGCCATAAATAATTTATACATATGCCATAGTTTTTCCAAGAACTTATTACAAAGTTTAACATGATATATAAAACAATCCTTAAAACCTAGGATTTATACCTAAAAAAAAACTACATGTTATAAACTGAATATCAAAGTGGATAAGGTTTCATAACCTTAAGCATAACAACAGTGAAAACCGTAATGAATTAAACCACACTATGTCAACTCTGCATAAACATGGAATGTAGTGGTTGTTGTGGAACCTGGTCTTACAGATCCAGAGATATTATTCAGTCATGTTTGTACCCCAGGTGTATTGTACACTCATTCCCCCTTCTTTGGGATGTTTGTTGGCTAACAATTTGGTGGACCCATGGTATTGGGTTAACAGTAGTATTTTCCCATGGTATTTCCCCTATAAAATAAAAGCATTTCAATACGGCTGTGTAGGGTATTGTATTGTATTATATTGTAAACAATCTATGTGATTGTGTGAGAGAGACTGTGAGAGCGTGAAGAGGAAGTGCAGCATTATTGCTGTAGGTTGTATCCCTTCATATTTATGGATGGTAATAAAAGGACTGGAAATTTCTCTGTGGATGTATCCCATCGTTTGGGTGAACCATGTTATATCAGTGTCTCTTTGTAATGTGTTTAATGTGTTTTGCATCTTGTTTAATGATTTAACTGTACATATGTTATTGATTTGGGGTCCTGTTTTCTAACATGTAGGCATAGCTAGGTCAGGACTTTAGTACTCTTATCCTCAATATGAGTAGGATAGTGTAGCATAGTTATCATGTTATAGGATGTTGTTACTCTTCGCTATCGTAAATAGATTCCGTCGACAAGATAACATGCAAAAAAGAGGAATTTTGCATTAGTTCGCAATGAACTGAGTAAACCCTGTAAAAGAAGGAGGAACCTTTTTACCTCTCAGAGTGGTCCCTCAAGGGATACAAACCCCTCCACTCCACCCCTTTATAGTTGAAGGAAAGTTAGAACGTTTAACAAATAAAAATATAAACGAAGTGCTAGAAAGATAAATAGGAAGTAAGACATAACTGAACCAGTATATGAAAATGTATGTCAATAGTAAACACTAACAGAATAATCATATAACAAATCCAAGTAACATAACATAGTGCATAAACACATCATCATTACATAGGAAAATACATAAAAAGGTAAAGGCAACTTACTCCACTTAGATGTAGTAAACAATGACAGACATATTTCGCAAAAGGTAAATTAATGTCCATGATACGTAGCATTTAACTAGCCTACAATTTTTTTTTTGAATTTTGGGGACATTACAAGTGGTATCAAAGCCCAATTTCAACACTAAGAGACCTAATGGGTGTGCCAAAAATTCATTGTAGAAAATAAATTATGTATTTGAAATTTTGTAAGCTAACAGAAAATTTATTGTTATTAAAAATTATACATTGCAGGATTCAAAGAAAAATTTAGATCATGAACACAGAAGAAGACAATAGACAAAAAAGAAAACTAAATACCCCCACATGAGAAGAAGAACTGGTGGTTGACTTAAATTTGATATAGTGAAAACCATACAAAGTCTGCAAGAAGACTTACAGAGTTTCAAAGATGATAATATGAACGAAAGAAAAGAGAAGCAAGCAATTAATGAAGCTCTACTACGGAACATGATGGGAGGAAACCCGCATGGAGAGCCCACTCATTCAACCAAGAAGTTCAAGAAAGAGTTTTATCATAAATAGGCCAACAAACCAAAGGAAGAAGGAAAGAATAACACACCCATGAACCTACAAAAAGATATTATCATAGTCTTTCTAGTGATAATTCCCTTTCTCCTTGTAGAAAGAAACTGAGGAAAGATGAAAACCTTCAAGGAGAGTTCAGAAAGATAAGAGCCCCAACCTATGATTAGGGGAGATGAACAATGGGGAAAAGATGAAGAATGGATTCTCGGTATGAGAAAATAATTCCAAGTGCACAACTACTCTAGTGAGATGCAATCTTGTCTAGCCATCTATAATTTAAATGGAAAAGGAGCTAGATGGTGGAGATACCTAAAGCATACCAAGAAAGAGGAGGTAAGAGAAATACGATGGAGTAACTTTTGCATAATTTTTCAGGAAAAATACATGTCTGAAATATTCTTCGACAAGAAGGTGAAAGAGTTTCATGAGTTAAGGATGGGTTCCATGACCATGGATGCTTTTATTAACGGATTTTTTTATTTGTCATATTATGTGCCATACATAAAGGATGAGAAAGTGAAAATACAACAATTTTTAGGATGTCTTCCTACCAATTTTCAAGAGAGAATTGAATTTGACATGCCTAAGACATTGGATACTACCCTACACAAAGCTAGGATTTTTTATGAGAGTCTACAAATGAGGCATGAAAACATCAACAGAAGTCAAGACAGGTCTAGGACCTTCTCAGACAACCATAAACCGGGTTTCAATGCACTGCCTTATAGAAAATAGAGCAACATTTTTCCAGCCAATAAGAATTTCAATAAGACAGGTACAAAGCCATATGTAACAACTCCAAATTCTAATAGACTGGCAGCAAATGGGGGAGGCAATGTTTCCTCTATGCAAATAAAATACTAGAAATACCAAGGGCCCCATTATTCCTGATACTATAAGAAAAAGACCAACCGGGTCTTACACAATTTACAGGAAGAACCAATAGCAGAGGACATAGCTGGAACACTGAGGATTTATGTAGCCTTGGATGAATGACAGGAAAACCATCAGGATACTATGGTTGAAATAGAATTTAATATTTCCAACACTTCTATTTCAATATTTATTGACCCTGGTGCTTGCCGAAGCTATGTATCGCCTAAAATTGTTTATTTGTCTAAACTAGACAATGTTAAACATGAAAAACCCTAGATGGTGCAATTAGCCACGGGTACAAAATGAAATGTTTTTGAAATAGCTAGAGGTTGTAAATTAAACATGAATGGTTTTCCTACTAGGATAAATATGAACATTCTACCCTTAGGATCATATGCTATACTTATCGACATGGACTGGTTGCAACATCACCATGTCATGCTCGATTGTCTACATAAGTTAATCTTGTGTAAATGATCATGGTGTGGAGCTAAAGGCCAAGGCCCCATCATTGATCGGTTATGTTATGTTTTGGATTTTAATTGTCACCGATAATATATCGGGGCATGCGGCATATATTATGACGGTCATCATGTAAATATGCATCTAGAATTAAAAATGAACCTGACCAGCTACGATCATGACAACTAAAATGAGAAAGGGGCATGATTTTCACAAGGATAATGATGTGGGGGAATTTGTCAAACCTTGGCCAATGGGGTAAAAATCCATGTGTCACCTCTCTTTGTTTTATCCCAACCACTTTCATTAAGAAAGACTGTTGGTGGTTGAGGAGTTAATTGTTTTGGGGAGTGGGGTGGCAGGACTGTCAGTCCTCACCCACACGCACACTCTACCCACGATTTTGATGTTCATCCCCTCACGCAGACACTTCTTCCTCTCCACGAGTTGCTAAACACCCAGGCACTACAATTTCGCGTCCTCCTGGTAGCTGTTCATCCTCACGCACTGCCTCCATTGTCTGATTTATTCTCACGCACAGCCTCCTTGCGGTTTGGTCTCATGCAGCCCGGAAAAGGATTGGGGGTGCCTCTACTGTAATTCACATTTTTTCCCATAGCATGGAATCGGGTGTTCTTGACCCGTATTTGGGGTTTCAGTGTGGATTTCCTCTCACGCACTGGGCTCTGGGTGATTTTTATTCACGCGGGAAACTGGGATCTGTTTGTTCTTTATCACCCACGATTTCCTATAGGAGGCCATTTCACGCTCAAGAACTGTGTGCGGCCTGTGTAATTCTTACCCGCTGGCTTAGCTTTCCAGGAACGGACTATTGTTTTCCCATGCTGTGGACCATGGTTGTTTTTATGCTTTGAAGCTGCTGCAGACTGTTTGAATTCATTTCCCCTGTTTAAGCTGTGACAGCTGAATTGATTGCCTAAGTACAATGGTTGGTATTCGGACTGTGTAGGGAGCAGGGATTTAGGCTTAGATTTGCTTGATAATATTGGTGGCTAGAAACCACACAAATAGAGCTAGAGGGATGTCCTTCTTCTCCATCACCCCTGAATAGCACTGGAAGGGAATGCAGGGCCTGAGGGACTGTGTACCAGAGAAGGGACTGATTCCTTGTGTTGGGTGTGTTTGGGTGTCTTAGAGGTCAGCCTAGTTCTGGTGTAGGTGTTCTTGGCTCTTTAAGGGGCTCACCAGCTTAGCAATTTTCCTTCTCCAGCTCCCTAATGGCCTAATAAACCCAACTTTGTTGGCTTGGCTGTGCGTTTTGTGTATCCTTGGCTATGTGTAAGCCTGCTAGTTCCCTTATTCCTTGGAGAATCATGCCCAGCTCGAGGGTGGCATAGCTACTGAGAGATTAAGGAGCACGCTGGCCTATGGTTGGGTGGAATGTTGTAGCGACGTAGCTAGTTGCAGAAGGAGTTTTCATAAGATAAGTGATCTTGCCTATTTTACTTCTGCAACCTTACTTTCTATTAATGATATGATGAACATGTTGCATGAATGCTTGTTGAATGTATGATGTTTCCGCTGTGTCTGATAGATGATTGCATCTGTGCATGATTAATATTAATGTGAGCATATTCTAGTTCATTATACAAGTTTAAGCATTATGTTTAAGCAATTTTGTGCATGTACATGTTCATGGGGCTCTTAGCCTGTGTGTTTGAATCTTGTAGTCACGTCCTCCTTGCTGGTTGGAGGCATGGGGATGTGACAGTATGGTATCAGAGCTATGTTGGCAACAATGGGCCTCTAGGGGCCAAGAAGGAGCAACTGACAGAAGTTGTATCTCATTCCGCCCAGCAGAAATCAGTGGATGAGTAGAAAATTTTAAAATGGCCTAAGTGTTGACAGTTGGAGCACTTAGAGGTTCAGACTTCCGCCGTAGCAGAAGGGATTGTGGAAGAGACTTCCATCGTAGCGGAAGCGAAAAGCGGAAGTCTGTTCGATGGAACGGTCGAAGAGAACCACAGAAAAATTTTGGCCAAGTGTTCCGTTGTAACGGAAGAGTTAGCAGTTTCACGTCTGCTGTTGCGAAAGTCCAAACCGTTAAGTCTTCCGACGGGGAAGAATTTAGAAAATGGTCCAAGTGTTGGAACAGTCAGAAGAGAAAGTGGTTTCCCATCCACCGTTGCGGAAGCCAAAAGCTCTAAGGCTTCTGACGCCGATCGGGAGAAGTAAAGGTTTGGCAAGCCGTCGTTGCGGAAGCCAAAGTCATTTGGCTTCTGATGTCAAAAGTTCGTCGGCGCCAAAAAGTTAAAAATTTCTCCAAGTAAAGAGAGGCCGTCGGAAGGAGTTGGCCTTTGGTGTGCCACCATTGCGGAATCCAAAGTCATTTGGCTTCCGATGTGCAAAGACTGTCGACGTCCGAGGTGGAAATTTTCTAAGTAAACAGCCGCCAGTCGGGAGAGAAATCGTTTTGTCAGCTGCCATTGCGGAAGCAAAAGCAATAAGTCTTCCGATGGGGAAATTCCTCCGATCGTCGACACGTCAAAAAGGTTAAGGCTCGAAGTCAGTTCGCCGATTGGAAGGAAGAATGCTTCTGAGAGCCGTCGTTGCGCAAGAGGAAGTGATTGAGCGTCCGCCATTGCGGAAGCCAAAGCGATAAAACTTTCGATTAGAAAGACTGCCGATGCCGGTCAATCAGTTCATCGATTGGAAGAGAAAGTGATTGAGCGTCCGACGTTGCGGAAGCCAAAGCGCTAAGACCTCCGATGTGGAAAGACATCCGACAGCCGATGAGAAGGAAAGGAAATTTCTGAGTTTTTCCATGGGATTTCTCAGCAAATTTCGACTGTTTTCAGAGGGATTTTTCAGTTGTTTTTTAGTGAAATTTCAGGGCTGAAAAGGAGAAAAGAGGCAGCGATCTTATGCGCCAGATTGCGTGAAAACCCAACAATTTACAAAAAAAAAAAAAAAAATGAGTCCCCCTCAGATAAACGTTCTTTGATGAGGAAAAGTTTGTGTGTTGGGAAAATTGTTATTTTATGATCATTCCAGGAGAAGGTAAGTGATTCTGATTTATATGCTAGGCATCTAACATTTGTGTTATTAACATGTTTGCATAATCATAATCACCTTCCAAGGCAGTATTCCAGGCAGTACAGTTGGGTAAGTAAGTGGTGATTCAGTCATGAGAACCCATGAAGGATATGATGCTCGTGATTCTTATGAGCGAGCAGAAGATGCCATGGGAGAAAATGTCCGTAATAGAAATGATGACATAGAGTCTAATGGAAGGAGATTCCGAGAGACACCGTCAGATGTTGCAGCCACTATGAGAAGCTTAATTAAAGCCCAGTAGGAGCAGCATCAGTTGAATGCTGCTATGCTGCAGAGTTTGACAGACTTGCAAAGGAAGATAGAATCTGGACGAGGTACAACAAGACCAGAAGGCAGTAAGAGCAGTACTAGGAGAAGGAGAAGAACTTCTAGTGGAACATCTGATTCTGAAGAATCCAGCGGGGATTCCAGTTCTTCTTCTCATAAAAGAAAAATAAAGAGACACCATAGGGATCGGACTCGAGATGAATTCAAGAAAGCTAAACCTCCTACGTTTGATGGTGAGGTAAAGACTGGACAAGAGGCTGAATCTTGGCTTCTTGGTATTAAGAAGTACTTTCAAGTGCGTGATTATTCAGGAAACATGAAGGCAAGCGTTGCCATATTCAATCTAAATGGAAGAGCATCCATTTGGTGGGAACACTTCAAGCAAGTCAAGAGGATCAGTGAAAGGAGGCTTAAGTGGAAACAGTTCAAGAAGTATTTCAAGCAAAAATACCTCTCTGACAGGTATTATGATGACAAGATTAAGGAGTTCCATGAGCTGAGATTGGGGCAGCATACCATGGAAGAATATGCAAATAAGTTTATGGAGTTGTTGAGGTATGTCCGGTACATCAGAGATGAAAACGTGAAGGTCAAGCATTTCTGAGTGGATTACCTCAGTCTTACCAAGATAGAATTGAGTTTTATGAACCTCGAACTCTTGAAGAAGCAATAAGGAAAGCTAAGTATTGCTATGAGCAAGGAAAAGGTAAGTCGGATTACCATAAAGCATGGAAGGACAAGAAGAATGAGAAGTTTGACCAAAGAAAGAAAGGTTTCAAACCTTCTAACTTTAGGAATCAGCAGAAGTAGCCATCCCAAGCTGCGAGTAATCCAGTTGGAGTGACAAGAGAAAAACCTAAGGATCTACAACAGAACAGAGGACCACTTCAATGTTGGAAATGTGGTGGACCCCACATGCGCAGAAATTGTCCACTCGAGAACGAGGGTACAAGGCCAGCTTATAATGTTCAAGAAGCAGAAATAGTGGGTCAAGTAGCAAGGGCAGTCCCTAGGATTTATGCAGCACTGGAGGACCGTCAAGAAGATCACCAATAAGCTGTAGTTGAAGTAGTAGGTAATATTGTTGAGCAATCTATTTCTATTTTGATTGACCCTGGTTCTACGCATAGTTACATTACTCCTAGAATAGTGGAGATTTGTGCTTTTAAGAAAGTAAAGCATAGGAAGTCTTGGTTAGTTCAGCTAGCCACTGGAACTAAGAGGAAGGTCAGTGAAGTGGTAGAGAAATTTCCATTGGTCATGGATGGATTGGTCACGTGTGTAGATATGAATGTTCTACCACTTGGTTCCTATGATGTTCTAATTGGAATGGATTGGTTAGAAGCTCACAGGGTGAAGCTTGACTGTTACCATAAGACTTTCGAGTGCATGAATGAATAAGGGAACCTAGTAGTTGTGAAGGGTATTCCAAAGGTGATTTCAGTACAGCAGATTTCAGCAATGCAGTTAAAGAAGTTCTATAGGAAGGGTTTCCAGTTGTATGCAGCTCAGATTTTTGAGGAAACAAGAGATGAAACTCCTAGGTTGGAGGACTATCAGGTGTTGCAGGAATTCAGGGATGTGTTTCCTGATGAGATTCCAGGGCTTCCTCCCAAGCGGGACATTGATTTCACAATTGAACTTATGCCAGGAGCAGCACTAGTGTCCAAGGCACCCTACAGGATGAGTACATCGGAGATGCTAGAGTTGAAGATGCAACTGCAAGAGTTGTTGGAAAATAAGTATATTCGACCAATTGTGTCTCCTTGGGGAGCACCAGTTCTGTTTGTCAGAAGAAAGATGGTACACTCAGGTTATGCATTGATTACAGACAATTGAACAAGGTTACTGTGAAGAATAAATATCCTTTGCCTAGGATTGATGACCTCTTTGATCAAATGAGAGGAGCAAGGGTATTTTCCAAGATTGACTTAAGGTCTGGTTACCATCAGGTGAGAGTCAAGGATGAAGACATTCATAAGACAGCCTTCAGAACAAGGTATGGGCATTATAAGTTTGTAGTGGTACCATCTGGTCTCACAAATGCACCAGCTACATTTATGTGCCTTATGAATAGTTCCTTCAGCAGGTATTTGGATAAGTTTGTTCTTGTTTTCCTTGATGACATTCTTGTTTATTCTAAGACTTAGGAAGAACATGAAGAGCATTTGAGATTGACATTGAATTTGCTCAGGGAGGATCAGTTGTATGCGAAACTGAGCAAGTGTGACTTCTATAGAGATAGAATTCAGTATTTGGGTCACATTATTTTAGAGGAGGGTATATATGTGGACCCTAAAAAGATTGAAGCCATTATGAATTGGCCTACTCCAAGAAATGTGACAGATGTGAGATCTTTCATGGGACTTGCAGGATACTACAGGAGATTCATTGATGGATTCTCCAAAGTTGCACATGCTATCACTTATTTGCAAAATAAGGGGATGAAGTTCGAATGGACATCGATATGTGAAGAAAGTTTCTAGCGGTTGAAGAACCTTCTCGCCAGTGCACCAGTATTGAAGGTTGCAAATCCAGAGAAAGATTTTGTGGTATGTACCGATGCATGCGGACAAGGGCTTGGAGGAGTCCTTATGCAAGGCAACCACATGATATGTTATGAGTCAAGAAAGTTGAAGGAACATGAGAAGAACTATGCCACTTATGATCTAGAGCTTGCAGCCATAGTACATGCCCTCAAGATGTGGAGACATTACTTGATGGGTAGAAGATTTGAGCTCAGAAGAGACCATTGTGGTTTGAAGTATCTATTTGATCAGCCTACTTTGAATACTAGGCAAGCAATATGGTTGGAGTTTTTATGTGAATTTGATTTTGAAATCAAGCACATAAAGTGAAAAGAAAATAAGGTAGCTGATGCACTCGTCAGGAAGGTGCAGGAAATGCAAGTGGCATCTCTTAGTATTTGCCAATCAGATTTGAGGCAACAGATTGTTAGTCATGTTGCTGGAGATGAATTGTATGAGCAGGTAAAAGACAAGTTGCAGCAGAAAAGTCTTGAGAAGAGGTATGAGGGATATAAATTGGAAGAAGATGTACTTCTCACTTATAAAGGCAGAATTTATATTCTAGATGTAGCAGATTTAAGGAGAGTTGTTATGGATGAAATCCATCAAGCTCCGTATTCTGGTCACCCAGGATATCAGAAGACAATTGCTACAGCTAGAAAGTAGTACTTTTGGCCAGGTATGAAAAAGGATATGGCTGAATACATTTCAAGGTGTATGAAATGTCAACAGGTAAAGGTTGAGCATCAACATCTGACAGGTTTGTTGCATCTTTTGCCAGTTCCGGAATGGAAATGGGAAGTTATTTCCATGGATTTTATTACAGGATTGCCGATGACTTGGAGACAACATGATTCCATCATGGTTGTGGTAGACAAGTTGACAAAGGCAGCACATTTTATACCGGTTAAGTCTACATATGAGGGTAGCAACATTGCAAGGATATTCATGAAGGAGATATTCAGATTGCATGGATTGTCGAAGGCAATAGTCTCTAAGAGGTATGTCAAGTTCACTTCCAACTTTTGGAAGGGGTTGTTTGCATATTTGGGTACAAAGCTAAACTTCAGCACTGCATACCATCCTTAGACAGATGGGAAGATAGAGAGAGTTAATCAGGTGCTTGAATACATGCTTCGCATGTACGTAATGGACAAACCAACCAAGTGGGAAGATTACTTACACTTGGTAGAGTTTTCTTATAGCAATGGACATCAGGCATCCTTGGGGATGAGTCCGTATGAAGCTTTATATGGAATAAGGTGTAGGACACCAGTGACTTGGGACAATCCAGTGAACAGGATTATGCTTGGGCCAGAATTGCTCAAGGAAATGGAGCAAGAGGTTGTAAAGATCAGGCAGAACCTAAAAGCAGCACAGGACAGACAGAAAAGCTATGCAGATAAGCATAGGGTGAACAGGGAGTTCAGTGTTGGAGATCATGTTTACCTCAGAGTGAGGGCAAGGAAGAGTTCCTTGAAGCTTGGTAGTTGTGCCAAGTTGTCACCGAGATATTGTGGGCCGTTTGAAGTGCTTGAAAGAATAGGGCTAGTTGCATATAGACTTGCATTGCCTACTAGCACTAGAGCTCATAATGTTTTTCATGTTTCTTTGCTTAAGAGATATGTACATGATCCTACCCATGTGATAAATTGGGATGTGATTCAGGTGGAACCCGAGGGAGAGTTCCGAATCGAGCCAATGCGCATCCTCGATAGGAAGGTCACAATGCTCTGGAACCGAGCCATAGGGCAGTTAAAGGTGCAATGGGAGCACTTCAGAGCTCAAGAGGCTACGTGGGATTTGGAGGATGTCATGCGATTGGCACATCCATTTTTGTTCAATTCTGCGGAACACTGAGGTGATACCAGTGTAGCATTTTGTTCAAATTTTGTAAAGCACCGAGGACAATGCTATTGAAGGGGGAGGGGGATGTAATGTCCCGGTTTTGACCCCGTTACATTAGATGTATACGATCTATATATTGTAAATGATCATGGTGTAGAGCTAAAGGCCAAGGCCCCACCATTGATCGGTTATGTTATGTTTTGGATTTGAATTGTCACCGATGGTATATCGGGGCATGCGGCATATATTATGGCGGTCATCATGTAAATATGCATCTAGAATAAAAAATGAACCCGACCAGCTATGATCGCAACAACTAAAATGAGAAAGGGGCGTGATTTTCACAAGGATAAGGATGTGGGGGAATTTGTCAAACCTTGGCCAATGGGGTAAAAATCCATGTGTCACCTCTCTTTGTTTTATCCCAACCACTTTCATTAAGAAAGACTGTTGGTGGTTGAGGAGTTAATTGTTTTGGGGAGTGGGGTGGCAGGACTGTCAGTCCTCACCCACATGCACACTCTACCCATGATTTTGATGTTCATCCCCTCATGTAGACACTTCTTCCTCTCCACGAGTTGCTAAACACCCAGGCACTGCAATTTCGCGTCCTCCTGGTAGCTGCTCATCCTCACGCACTGCCTCCATTGTCTGATTTATTCTCATGCATAGGCTCCTTGCGATTTGGTCTCACGCAGCCCGGAAAAGGATTGGGGGCACCTCTACTGTCATTCACGTTTTTTCCCATAGCATGGAATCGGGTGTTCTTGACCCGTATTTGGGGTTTCAGTGTGGATTTCCTCTCATGCACTAGGCTCTGGGTGATTGTTATTCATGAGGGAAACTGGGAGCTATTTGGTCTTTGTCACCCACGATTTCCTGTAGGAGGCCATTTCACGCTCAAGAACTATGTGCGGCCTATGTAATTCTTACCCACTGGCTTAGCTATCTAGGAACAGACTATTGTTTTCCCATGCTGTGGACCGTGGTTGTTTTTATGCTTTGAAGCTGCTGCAGACTATTTGAATTCATTTCCCCTGTTTAAGCTGTGACAACTGAATTGATTGCCTGAGTGCAATGGTTGGTCTTCGGACTGTGTAGGGAGCAGGGATGTTGGCTTAGATTTGCTTGATAAACCTGGTGGTTGGAAACCACACAGACAGATCTAAAGGGCTGGCCTTCTTCTCCATCACCCTTGAATAGCACTGGAAGGGAATGCAGGGCTTGAGGGACTGTGTAGCAGAGAAGGGACTGATTCCTTGTGTTGGGTGTGTTTGGGTGTCTTAGAGGTCAGGCTAGTTCTGGTGTAGGTTTTCTTGGCTCTTTAAGGGGTTCACCAGCTTAGCAATTTGCCTTCTCCAGCTCCCTAATAGCCTGATAAACCCAACTCTGTTGGCTTGGATGTGTGTTTTGTGTATCCTTGGCTATGTGTAAGCCTGCTAGTTCCCTTACTCCTTGAAGAATCATGCCCAGCTCGGGGGTGGTAGCGCTACTGAAAGATTAAGGAGCACGCTGGCCTATGGTTGGGTGGAACGTTGTAGCGACGTAGCTAGTTGCGGAAGCAGTTTTCATAAGATAAGTGATCTTGCCTATTTTACTTCTGCAACCTTACTTTCTGTTAATGATATGATGAACATGTTGCATGAATGCTTGTTGAATGTATGATGTTTCCGCTGTGTCTGATAGATGATTGCATATGTGCATGATGAATATTAATGTGAGCATATTCTAGTTCATTATACAAGTTTAAGCATTCTGTTTAAGCAATTTTGTACCTGTATATGTTCATGGGGCTCTTAGCCCGTGTGTTTGGCGGCTTGTAGTCGCATCCTCCTTGCCGATCGGAGACATGGGGACGTGACACTTGAGTTAGCAACCATCATCCGCGCCTTGAATATGTGGAGGCACTACCTCATGGGGAATAACTTTATTCTAAAGACAGACAATATGAGTCTGAAGTATTTGTTTGAGCAACCAGACCTAAATTCTAGGAAATCCATATGGTCGTCTTTCCTTAGCGAGTACCATTTTGAGTTAAAGAATATAAAGGGAAACGAGAGGAAAAATTGTTGATACTTTAAGCTGAAGAGCACATATTTTATGTGAGGTGACTTTAATTCAAACCGATTCTAATTTACATGAGAGGATTAGAACAACCAACAGAGTTGACCCTTTCTATGTTGAAATCCTCAAGAAGGTCCAAGAGGACGGGTCATTTCAATAACAAAAAGAGTACAAGGTAGACAAAATTGAGTTGTTGTGGTCTAAAGTAATATTGTATGTTCTAGAAGGAGGGGACATTAGGTCCAACATCCTCACGAAAATTCATCGGAAAACCTACTTAGGGAATCCAGGATATCAAAAGATGATATCCGCAATAAAGAAGCACCTTTTTCTGGCCTAGGTTAAAGACTGACATAGCATTGTTTATCATGAAATGTCAGGAATGTCAACTAGTCAAAGCTGAGCACCAGTATCCTTCGAGATTTGGATACAACAATTACACATTCCGGAATGGACGTGGGAGGTCATTAGTATGGATTTTATTACAGGTCTACCAAAGAGTAAGAAGAAAAATGACTCTATATTTTTAGTAGTGGACAAGTTGTCAAAATAAGCACACTTCATTCCAGTGAAGTCGACCTACAAGGATGTTCACATTGCTGATGTCTTCTTAAATGAGATATTCAGATTGCACAAGATACCCAAGGAAATCATCTCGGATCTGGATACAAAGTTTACTGGGGACTTTTGGATATCCTTATTCTCTGGATTAGAGATGCATTTAAACTTTAGTACTTATTACCACCCGCAGACAGACGAGCAGACATAACGTGTAAACAAGATTTTAGAATACATGCTTAGGATATATGTCATGAACAACCCCACTAAGTGGGATGATTACTTTCATCTTGCAGAGTTTGCATATAACAACAGATACCTGACTTCCGCCAAGATGAGTCCCTTCGAGCTAATCTATGGAAGGAAGTGTAGAATACCGATTACTTGGGATATCCTGGTGGAACGAATCATGTTAGGTCCCAAATTACTAAAGGACTTGGAACAGTTGGTCACCAAGGTCCAACATAACCTTAAAGAAGCACAAGACCTCCAGAATAGTTATGTAGATAAGAAAATAAAATATAAATATTATCATATAGGCAACCATGTGTACTTAAAAGTAAGCAAAAAGAATCTCATTAATCTTGGGGAGGTGCAGAAATTTGGCACCAATATTTTGTGGACCCTTTGAGACATTGGCCAAGAGAGGGCCAGTGGCATATAAACTAGATTTACCTACTCACATAAGAGTTCATAATTTTTTTCATGCATCTTTATTAAATAACTATGTATATGATACTAAGCATGTGATTGATTGGTCCTTGTTACAGGTGGAACCTGAAGGGGAGTTTGTACATGAACCCCTTCATATCCTGGACAAGAAAGAGGAGTAGCTAAGGAAGCACACCATAGTCCAGTTGAAAGTGCAATGGAAGCACTTTGAGTCTGATGAGGCTACTTGGGATAATGAAGCCACCATGAGAGAGGATTACCCTGTCTTGTTTCATGATTTCATTCATAGTCCCTAGTACACCAGGGAAAGTGTTGTTCTAAGCGGGGAGGGATGTAATATCCGAAATTTTTGAGTTGACACTTATGGGAATAAGTATCATTGCATGTGATGAAACTTTGATGTTTTATTTTGTAT
The DNA here is from genome assembly GCA_001517045.1 of Pseudotsuga menziesii. NCBI lineage: Eukaryota > Viridiplantae > Streptophyta > Pinopsida > Pinales > Pinaceae > Pseudotsuga > Pseudotsuga menziesii. Next base: position 376,359 of record LPNX011178494.1, on the reverse strand, counting down.
ATTGGGCATAAGACCCCACTGCACATGAGAATGATGATTTGTTTGATATATTGGGTGTAATCCAAATTCATATGTTTTATGTATATGAATTCATGTGCTGGGTGTGGGCTATGAAGCATATAATTGATGAGATGTTTGTGTTGAGCGTGAGATCTAAGGCACATAAGTATTTTATGTTTACATTAGGCGAGAATCTATGGATCACATGAGTATTTGATTTTTGTGTTGAGCGAGAAGATCTAGAGCACATGTGTATTGGATATTTGTGTTGAGTGAGAGGATCTAGAGCACATGAGTTATGAAACCTTTGTGTTGAGCATGAATCTCTGGAGCACATGAAAATATAAAAATTGGAAGTGTTGGGAATAAGCCCTGGAGCATTCCAAGCTGAAGTTGATCATAATCTCTGGAACATTAGATCCTTGTCCATTGTATCCCTAGGTGTATCCTACAAATAGATCCTAGAATTAATGTTGAGAAAGGAGCTCTGCAATTGCACTAAGTTCTGAGTCCATGTTCTTAGCATTGAGTATGTGCTCTCAATAAACGCTAGGAGTTACTGAAAAATTAATATGTTGAGTGAAAACGAATATGATAAAACATTGATTTCATCTTACTTTTTTTTAAGTGATTAAATGAAATTTTGAATTTTTGTGTCTCATTAAGTACTAAAGAACTACCATGTTATATGAGGTAATCTAACATGCAAGGAGGTTTAGAGCTACCTAACCTAGTTTACCTAACCCCTACCTGAAGGCCTTAATAAAAAGTGACTTTAAGCTAAAAAGAAAAGTATCATGTGATTCGAGATCATGCTATATGATACCCAAAGTAAAAGTGTTAACAATGATATATGTATATATAATTTATATATAATGTGAATAAAAGAGTAAGCATATGTATTAATAATAGTAACCATAAATAATAATGAAAGGATCTATGTTTTATTATTTATTACTAATATTAATTAAATATTTAAATACGTGAAATAGTCAAAATAGGAACTAGTCAAAGTGTTCCTAAGTTAAATTAAATAAATATTAAATTCACCTACAATTAATTAAAAAGGGTTATTTCAAGAAAACAAATGATTCTTGATTTAACTTCCCCTTTTCCTAAATATTGTCTATGAATATCCAAGCCAAAGAGATGTTGTGGGATGTTTTGATTTTCCATCTATGCTACATGATTATTACTCTCAAGAGAGTTCTTGGAGAGAATTTTTCCCAAGAGGAAAATCCAACCGGTAAAGAACCTATTATCCCAGATAGGGAAGCTTTACCTTAGGATCTCTAAGCTACTTTCATGTTGGAACCAGCTTGGGTGGATTCGAATTGAAACTAGAAATGATTACGGGACATGGTTGGGTGGAATGTGGTAGTTCCCAAGTTATTTGGTTAACTCAACAAAGGTCAGAATAGTATATGTCCTTGTTAATGTTGTGTTTTTGAGTGTGCATGGATTCCAGCCATTAAAATAACTTCAAATTGTAAGTACAAGGTTTCTTTTCTTCCTTACAGTTCATATAGATTTCTAATTGAATGAAGGGTTTATAAGCTAGAAGGAAAATCTATATATTATATGCTTGTTGTAGTTAGGATTATTTTGCTTACAAATCCTTCAAGAGAAGCTAGGTTTATTTTGTTTACCAAACTTAAAACCTGATTTTATGAAGTTGAGATTATGCTACAGGGTGTCTGGTTTACTTAACCATGATTACATAGTTAGAAAAATATAGGTTATATCTCCTAGTATTATTTTAGACTGACACATATGCTTTTATCATATTTGAAAACCACCGGAAAAATATGGTCTCTATTTCTTGAGTATTACTCTTGTTGTCATTTGTATATTAAATTAAGTGTTCTATGTAATGGTGTAATTTTCTAATAGGGTCTAGATTATTTAATATATCTAGATTCTTGGTTATTGTTCAAACTTAGATGCAAAAGTAAAACAGAGTTCACTTAAAAGATAAACTAAATTTATAAAACTAAACCATAGGTCAAATTCCTCACATTTCGAAACATTTCCAAAACGTTAAAACTTAAATTATCAAGCGCTTCATATTTCCAGCATATAAGCTTATTTCATTTACTTAAAATTCATCCTTAATTTTTTTTTTATCAAAAATACTTTACATCCTTCAAACTAAATACTAAATTCATGTTAAAATCAAGTATATCATAAACACAGAATTAAACATAATTAAATACCATATCTATGCTAAAGCATAATCAATTATAATTCTTAATAAAACCCATATAAATTCCATTATAAAACCTCTACACAAGATCCAGCCATTGAAAGTTGTTAAGGTTTGGCCGTAGGAAAAAGTAACANACCATAAACAAAAACCAAGAACCAAATATATATATATATATAAACCAATTTATCACACCCGGGATCGAATCGTATGGAAGGACAAATAAAAAATAGCCAACACAAACCATTTAAAAACCCATCATCAAATCCTGTAGGCATCGTTGCCAAAATAAAAACATAACGCTGCAATAAAAACTAGTCCACGCCTTAGGACAACCCAAGATCGAATACTGTAGGCATCATTGCCAAAATAAAAACATAACACTGCATTAAACACCAGTCCACGCATTAGGATAGCCCAGGATTGAATCCTGTAGGATTATAACATTAAAAACAAAACCAAAATCGATTACATGCCCAGGATCGAATCCTGTAGGTATAAAAAATAAACACAAACGTTTCAATGTTGCACAATAAATAATGAAAGGTTTTCCTTACAAGTTTCCCACTAAGTTTTCATTTTAAATCCTCTAAAAATGCGAAACACAGCCATGCTCTACCCATTCTTTCCAACTTCATATAAATTACACTATCATAATCAAAGCCTTTGTTTCCACTTAAAGGCCCATCCGTAAAGAAAATAATTAAACACTACCATCAAGGAATAAACAGTCACAGCCATAATAAAATATAAACCATATATACAATTAGCATTTCATAAGAGGGTTGAGCCAAGCTCACAGCCGTCATAACAATAAACCCCAGCCATGATAATAATCCATACATTCAAAAAATATAACACCTAAAAAGTAAAATACACACAGTCACGATTCACATAGTGCCATTGCAATCAATGGAACTGTCATGCGATAGTATTCACATCATATAAATCCAAACATAGAACTATTCCATTAAAAGGTCAAACCATACAATTGAAATACAAACCAAAATTTATTTACAGAGTTGATTCTTCGTCTAGACAAACATGATTCACCCAATTCTTTACACTTAAAAATTCATAGGAAAAGATAAATGTAGTCACATCTCTCAAATTCCCAAACCATACAAAGGACCCAAACCAACTATCAAAGTCTCTTAACAGAAATTACATCGAGATAAACCCTCCCAAACCAGAGTGCAACACTCTGTCACACATACATGCATAGGGAAGGGCCTATGCATTTCGTAGGGCTGACCCGCTTAAAGGGTTGTGCAAAAAATCCAGAGAGCCACCGTTAATCCATGTCTTGAATCAACCTTGTCACCTGCAAAACCAAACATTGAGAGCTATGAGGAGTATGTTAAAGCTCAAAAGAAGTAAAAAACCAAAACACTGTTGCAAAATCATGTTCATAGCATACCTATTGGCAAAATGGAATATTGTTTCTCCACACAACAGAGACACCCAAGAGCCAAAACCACATAGAAAACCAGAGGAAGATCCAAATGAAATACCCAAGTGACCAGACCAATGTATGAGGCTCTATTCACACACTTTCCTAGCAGCATTAAAAGCACCACCCTAGGCTCCACTACACTCAAACTCCAAACCCACTTTCCCATGGTTAATCCCACGATGATTTCATTTAGTCCACCACCGTAGCATAAAAACCCTATCTAAACACTCCATTGCAACGTTAAGCCATAGTTTTATGGCATATGAAATATTCCATAAATAATTTATACATATCCCATACTTTTTCCAAGTACTTATTACAATTTTTGTTATGACATATAAAACAAGTCTTAAACCCTGGCCTTTATACCTAAAAAAAAGTTACATGTTATAAACTAAATATCAAAGTGGATATGGTTGCATAACCTTAAGCATAACAATAATGAGAACCATAATGACTTAAACCACACACTGTCAACTCTGCATAAACATGGAACGTAGGCACAACTAGGTCAAAACTTTAGTCCTCTTATCCTGAGTATGAATAGGATAGTGTAGAATAGTTATCATGTTGTAGGATGTTTTTAATTTTCACTATCATAAATAGATTCCGCCGACAATATAACCTACACAAAAGAGGAAGTCTACATTAGTTCGCAAAAAACTAAGTATACCCCGTAGAAGCAGGAGGAACCTTTTTACCTCTCTGAGTGGTCCCTCAAGGGATACAAACCCCGCCACTCCACCCATTGATAATTAAAGGAAAGTTAGAAATTTTAACAAATAAAATTATAAACAAAGTACCAGACAAATAAATAGGAAGTAAGACATAACTGAACCAGTATATGCAAATGTATGTTAAAAGTAAACACCAGCAGAGTAATCATATACCAAATCCAGGTAACATAACATAGTGCATAAACACATCAACATTACATAGGAAAATACATAAAAAGGGAAAGGCAGCTTATGACACTTAGATTTAGTAAACAATGACAAACATATTCTGCAAAAGATAAATTAATGTCCATTATAGGTAGCATTTAACTAGCCTGCATTTTTTTTTTCAAATTTTGGGGACATTGCAGGTGCCCTAAGGTTTCTCCTTTGTTTTTATAGGATGGTTTCTTACTCTAGTAACCTTCTTCACTAGGTTAGACATCTTCCTAAGAAGCCCCATGTTAGGTAGGGCTTGGGCTAGGGTTTTCCCTAGGTTTTCACACTACCTTTTCACCTTCAAAACCTAGCTTATAGTTAGTCGTGGGTTATTATAGGTCTATCTTAGTGTTATATCTTCCCTATAGTGGTTATAGCCCTCTCTCTCTCTCTCCTTTAATTCATCAGTAGGGATTCCCTTTCTACCATTGCTTCCCTAGTTCTTTTCTTTTACCTTTGTGTCCCTCAAAGCTCGTCCCTTCCTACCTAGGCCTGCACTTCCCGCTCCCTCCGTCATATTTCACTCTCCATCATCCAGTGAGGCCTTGTAATAGTCTTCTCCTTCCTATACACGGTTACACAGGCTTCCCTTTCAGTGGCATCCTGTCCCAAGGGCTCCAAACGACCCATATATCCTTCCTGCAAGTCCTTTTTTCCTCCTTGAAGAGTGTTGTATTTTTTCTCCCACATCCTCCTCCCTCATGCCTTGCTACTCATTCACTTGTTATTTCTAGGATTATTCCTTCCCCTCGCTGATGATTTTTCCTCACATCTCTGTATAGATCTATACAGTTTCCACTCGCCTCCTCTTGAGGTCGTACATCCTCAATTCATAAGTATTCACTGAAGGACCATATTCGTTTTGAACCTTCTTACTATGCGTAATCATTGCTGGACTGGGAACATGAGGTGTAGACTATAAGTATGTGCACTGTATAAATACCGAAACATTATTTCTATTAACCCACGATATGCATGTTATTATTTAGTGTTTTAAATGAAATATGGTGTTAATATTTCATGTTGTTATAAAGTTCTTTACACATCCCTGCATATACACATAAGGGATCATACTAATATATAATGTTGTTATTTTTTTGGTCATCCTAGTGATTCATATAATATTGGCACACAAATATTAACGAGTTCACATACTCTTGTGATTACTAGAGGATACTATTGATCCCTAACTACTGGTATAATAATACATTGCTTGTTGGGACTGATTTGAGACATACGTAGAGTTTGCGTTTTCTGTAAAAGCACATGACAGATCCTTACACTACAATTAATTCCTAAACAATTAACACATTTCATACTACCGCTGTCATACATAATACTATACGCACATGCTTTTGTTTATATTAACACCAAGTGTGTTTTTATTTGAAGATTGTTATCATTACTTATGAAATGTTCCCTTGAATACTTGACATAAGAATGATACCTACCATTTTACTTACTCTTTGGATGATTATCCTATGATAATAAAGGAACATGATCACTACTCTTGTCACACAATCACAATATGACTTAGTATGGCATCACAATGATTTCATTATTAAAGTAGAGTAAATAATCATACGAATACACCATAACAATACCTAAGACATAGAACCCATTATTCACCTTTAGACTCCATTAGGCACTGGCCTCTAACAATATCGAAGGGAACACTTTGTCTTAGTGCCTTTGCAGGGTCAAATAGGGCTCTCCCCTAGGAGGTTTCAACTTCCTAAGAAGTTTGGGGAAGTGACTAAGGTGACAATGGTCACTTCATCCTCACATGATTACCGACGGTTTAGACTGCCATTTCATCTGGTAACATTTTGGCATCATTGCCAAGGACCTCAAACTTGTTGAGGTGAATCACACCCTGGGAAGAATGACATTCAGTAAGAAAATTGAGGTAAGTTTTCTTAGTATTCTAGAAATATTATTGAACACTAATCTTGCAGATCTTACCTGGTGACTCCACAAAGAAAAAGCTCGACAAGGCTTAACATTTTGGCATCGTTGGCTCAAATTCACTAAGCTGACTTATTCGAGCAAGAACAACACTTTTGTAAGTATTGAATTCCTAATTGCATATGATTGAATACATTTTTTGAAAGGATTAACCTACATGATTACCTGACAACTCCACAAAGAACTCAACCCACCACATCAACCAAGTACGCCCTTGTTTTGTTCATGTTTTGTTTAGTAATTTTGTGAGATTTGTTTAACTAATGTGGCAAGTGTCACCTGGCGACTCCAATAAAAGAAAAGTAAAAAATTATCTTCAAATACAAGGAAGGTTGATGATATGGTGTCCAATTATGAACTGTGGATGGATGCATTGGATTTTTCGTGCATTCTGAGATTTCCGCACAAGTATGCCATTCAAAATGGAGGGAAGGAACTTTTCCCATTGTTCCAAGAGTACAAGTACCATGTAGCAACACATGTGCAGGAATTCATTCAATTCATCCAGGAAAGCAACATCGTACACGAAGACATCGGGATGAGGTGCTTCCTTCTATCTCTTTACTTAGAAGATAATTGGTCTGTTAGGCATTGGTATGAGGGTTTTCATCATAAAATTTTCTCTTCACTGAGGAAGTTCATCGATGCATTCAACATTGATTAGGATTATGGTGTTGAGGAACATGAAAGAAATGCCATAATCGACAGAATATGAGAAGAAACACTTGGAAGCTGTCATACAAAAGAAGATTCAAGCAAAGGAATAAAAGATGGAATCCCATTTGAGTTTAAATATCTTGATACTCCGAGTGCTACCGAAATGGAAATAGGTTTCTCTCATCTTGATTTATCATACTTTTCAGGATACTCAGATGAGTTACTACATGCATTTTGGATTTCTTTTAAAGGTGACCATGATAACGCCATGCATCATGTGGAATGGTTTATGACTTTGGCTTCTGAATATGGTATTAAACAAGAGAATATGTTTACATGCTATCATTTCTCCTTCACTTGGGAGGAAAGGCCATTGCTTGGTTTGTGGGCCTAGATAAAGGAACAGTACCATCGTTTGAATAATTGATGGAAACATTCTATAGCCTCTGGGATTTCGAGAAACATGAAAAATGGATACCTCATGTCAAGCATGTAAGGGACTTGTTCAGTAAGGAAGGGCCCAAAATAAGGATCATGTCAAAGAATTCATTGTTCAAATCCTAACTGATGATATCTCAATCATGACAAATGAAGATCCCTAAGAAGGTGAATATGATGATGGCCCTATATACGAAGATCCAAATGTCCTAGTTGAAGGATTTGAAGAACAAAAAGATAGGATGAGTTCTCCCTTCCAAAATGAAAAAACACCTTATGACCTATCATATCTATGGGAACATAATGATGGGAATTCTAAGGATGATGGTTATTGGACATTTATGGGTCCACCTTTCTATAATTCTTCAAGAACAGGTCTAATTTTATCCATATGTTGCATTAAGGAAGAGAAACTTGATGAAGTTACTCAAGTTGAGCCATAATTTGACATGATTTGGGATGAAGAGCTTCTAGTTGCCTTAAGCAGGGATGATGAGGAAATGATTTATGATGACCCTGTGGAACAAGATATGATTGTTCATTCTCCTTACAAGTATAATGATGAATAATGGCTCAACCCTTTTGGAACTATAATTGAAGATGAAATATCGCCAAACCTTGCAGCATTAAAGGAAATTTGAGGTCTAAAATGGGCCTCTTAAGGAAAACAGTGTAGGAATGCTCAACTACATTTCCATCGACATCATCTAGAGAATTTATTCATAGGATTTTTTGTAGAAGGATAGAAGGTTGCATTTTATCAAAGGCCTTGCATAGATTGGAGATGCCCAAGGTGTGGTGGAATGGAATTTTTGGACAAATGCATCAAGTTCCTACAAGAGTAAAAATTGAATATATTAAGAATCTTTTAATATGTGTAAAATATGGAAAAATTAAATTGAACAAGAATAGAGTTTTTATAATGTCCTTACCTAGCGACCAGTCATTGTAGAGGTACCATGTGTTGGTCCACAACCATAACAGGATTGACCAGACATTTTGTACACGTGTGGCTCACTTTGGGGCACATGGGATGTCTTTCTATCCCCACCAATATATGGTCCTCTACCATTGGAAGCTAGTGGTTGTACCCCACCATAGGAATAGGGCCCTTCCTGGCCAATACCTGTGGTGTGTCAAGAAATCATCTCAACTGACATAAGAAATTTTCCCTATGTCTGGGTAACCATATCATGTGTAAGAGGGATGGCTGGCCTTGGTAGTTGGGGGTGAGGTGGAGGTATCTATCGATTGGAATATCTATGCCTAACATTTAGTCAGTTTTGGGGCATCCCCTTACCACCAGCTTGGAACCCCAACATGTCAAAATAGTTGACATGTTTTCCCATCACAAACTCTGCATAAAATTTCTAGAGGAAGTACAATGGTACTTTCCTATTTTTGTGCGAGGGAATATAAAAAATCATGTACCATATGTCCATCCAATGTCCTCTAATGGGTTGCAAATGCACCACTCAATCGAAATATGTGGTCTTCTTCTCTTTGGAATGTCATCCATCCTAGGCACTCTAAATAGTGTATATATGTGCTCTATTGTTATTTTAAGCTTCTTGATATTGTTGTAGCTGAAACCATCAACATATTCTCATATTTTTGTTTCCATGTAAGATGCTATGCTATGCAAAGCATCATTCGATCTATTGATCGAATCCACTATGGTTAGCAATGGTGGTGACAAGGAGCGGCGAAGTTAATCTCCACCCCTCTAGGAAGAACCAATCTCTCAAAATATTTGCATTGTGGTCCATAGTAGCCACTGCAATCTTAAATACAAATAAAATATCATTAGAAAAATAAACACATGGTATAATGACATCTCTAAGCAATGAAAATTGTAAAACTAATGTACGACAAAAAACAACATAAACTATTTATAATTTAAGTTTTAAAGTTGACCTTGAATTTTACAGTGAAGAATAAAACTTTAACATTTTAAATTTTAAATTTTAAATTTATGTCATAGATTTGTATTAATTCCAATTTCCATATGAATGTGTACATAAAATGTCCTATGTGCATATGTTGGTAGGGAAGCTCCTCTAACTTATTTTAAGGCTTGGATTATGAAGTTTCATCAAAATTATGAGGTGTTGACTAATGCCCTTGCAGAACCACCTCCTAGATTGTGGGTAGAGGCAAGGGCTAGAGCCTAGAAGAGGTGGCAGAAGATGTTATTGAAGAATAAAATCCCAATATATGAAAGGGTTTTGATAAATATGTAGTTTTTTTTTTAGTTTGATTTTTTTTGTAATCCAAATTCCATTTAGCATCTTTGTTTATATGTAATTTGGGCCATGTATGGATTCCACTTGATGTTATTTTAGTTGTATGCACTATTTTTATATAACCAAGAGAGACTTTGCATACTTGTGTATAGTGGCTTTTATGGTTGCAAGGTTTCCATTGGATTATAGCATGTACGATAGTATGTGATTTGAATGTAATTGAACACATTAACCTCCGTGTGTATCTTGATTTTCATAGACCCTATTGTTCAACTCCATTGTTTTGACCTTAACCAAAAAGTACCCTTTAGTCAACAGGAAATATTTGTTAAGCATGGGAAGCTTCTATACTTTATTTTAACACTTGGATAAGGAAGTTTCATCAAAACTATAAGGTGTTCATTAATGTTCTTGGACAACCAACTTCGATATTTTAGATAGAGGCAAGGGATTTACCATGTTTGTTTATGTATTTCAGGGAAGATATGAATTATACTTGAATTTTCTTTTAGTTGTATGCAACCTTGCAATATACTTGAGAAACTTTGCATATTTGTTAATTTTGGTTTGGATTCACAAGGATGCTTGTGAATATCAATATGAAAATAATGAAGTTGATTTGTTTTTATGATTAAAGTAAAGTTTTGGTTTACAATGGGCATGTAAATTACTTATGCAAACTTGCAATATACTTGACAAAATTTGCATATTTGTGAATTTTGGTATGGATTCACAAGGATGCTTGTGAATATGCATATGCAAATACTGAAATTGATATGTTTTTTATGAGTAAATTGGGGTTTTGGTTTCCATTGGGCATGTGAATTTTCATATGGATTCACAAGGATGCTTGTGAGTATACATATGCAAATAGTCAAAATGATATAGTTTTATGATTAAATTGTGGTTTTGGTTTCCATTGGGCATGTAAATTCCTTTATGGGAATATAAATTTAAAAAACAAATTGTTTCAATTCATATTAGGGCATAGAAGTTATTGAAGATAGGGAAATTAGCAGGAGAGTATTTGGAGTAAATACCTCACAAGGAAGAGATTGATCCTGAAGGTGGATTTTGTTGTCCTTTTCTCACCCAAAACGCGTTCACCTTTGCTCATTTTGCTTTGCCAGAACTCGTTCCAGTACATGGTTGTGGAGAAAATGAGGAGATCAACTTGTTTTAAGCATAAAACAAGTTTTACATAACGCAAACTTCTTTTTGCACACTATAACATGAGCACATTTTTATGCACTATAACATGTGCACGATTTTTTAACTATCGTAATTGGTAATCATGTTGGAAGGATTGGGACTAGGGTTGGCAGGGTCAGGATTAGTTGACATGATTTCTATTTTATGGATCTTGAATGATTAAATTCACTCTACCATTGCATTTAAAAGGTCCTCAACTTTGTGCACTCACCCACATTAACAATGTCAGATTCGGTGTTCATGAAGGGTTATGTCGCATTGTAATGTTTATCAATGGTACATTGCGTTTGACATTCATCAAGGGTTATTTTTCCTCACAATTTTCACCAAGGGTTAAGTCACATTGTGACATTGGTCAAGGGTTATGCTTTATTGCAAAAGTTCCCAAGATGTGATACATTATTAATTTGACATTCGATGTTCAGAAAAATTCATCATGCATTGTCAAGATTGGCCGCTTGGTTCAATAAAGTCAACAATGGTTCACTATGGTCAAACTAAATTTAAGCATGGGTTAGCCAAATTCAAACATGACTCACTAATGTCAACCATGGTTTACTATGCTCAAACTAAAGACAAATGTGGTTGACCAAAGAATGATGTTCATTAAGGATTGTGTCAAATTGTGACTTTGCTCAAGGGTTTTGCGGTATTGTGATAATGCCCAAAATGTGACATATTAATAACGTGACATTTAATGTTAAAAAAAATTCATGTTGCATTGTGAACTATGACCATGTGGTTTACTAAAAGTCAACCATGATTATGGTCAAAATAAAGTCAAGAAATGTTAAACCCGAAGTTAACCATGGTTAACTAAAGTCAAACATGGATTTCAAAAGTCAACCATGTTTACTATGGTCAATCAAAAGTCAAATATGGTTGACCAAAGTTAGTCATGGTTCGCTATAGTTTCCAGTATATGCCGACACATTAACAATGTCACATTCAACATTCATCAAAGGTTATGTCGCATTGTGATGTTTTTCAAACATGGCTGACCAAGTCCACCATAGTTAACTAAAGTGAAACATGACTCGCTAAAGTCAACCATGATTGACTATGATCAAATTAGAGTCAAACATTCTTTACTAAAGTTATCCATGGTTTGCTATTTTCTATATGCTGCCACAATTCAAAATTCGACACATTAGATATTATATTATTAATTATCAAATAATATAATTTTATTAATAATATTTTATTTAATAATAATATATTTTAAAAATTATTATATTATAAAAATTTAAATAATATAATTATATATATATATTATTACTTTGATTATAATATCTTAATTAAATACCATATTAGTATAATAGTATAATCTAGAATAATTAATAATATTATAATTAATTAATTAAAATATAACATTATTATTTTTTTGTTTGCAAGAAATGTCCAACCCTCGGGGCCAATGCATTTCCACCATTGGCTAAGATAACCACAACCGAGGTGAATCTAAGTCGTCAAAGTCACTCGGGGATCGCACCCGGTCTGGGCCACACCAACCACCATGATGGTTGGAATTTTTGGGTGTCTCCTCCCAACTAACTCACCCCTAAAGGGACTGAGCTCAGGTTGCCTTTCTAAAGCGACCCACACCTTAACCAAATGAGCTAGTGAGATTTGACGACATTATTTTTTATTAATTATTATAAAATTAATTAATAAAATAATATCATTTATTAATAATATTTTGTTTAACTACGGTTACTTTTTAATAATTATTGAATTATAATTATATTATAAAATTCATATTAGAATTTATTAATAATATTATTTTATTAATACTTTGTAGATATCTCAAGGTTCATTAAAAAACACTTTTCATGTTCCATCTCCAAAGTATTAATAAAATAATATTATTTTCAATTAAAATAAATTTATAATATCTTAATATAATTAAATGAGATTGTTTTTTTAATTAATTATTATATTATAATTAATTAAACAATATTATTTATATTGATACTTTATAGATATGTCTACATGCCCACTGGTTACTAGGAACAACCATATTAATTTTATTAATGTGTTTGAATACGTGAATAGGTCTAAATTAGGCACATAATTTTCCTATTAATGTTTTTTCTATAGTATGTGCCAAGTTTATGTTTATCGACCTCTTGAAACACATTAACAAAATTAATGTGGTTGTTGCTAATTAAGTAAATAAACCTATTTACCTCATATTTTGGACATAGGATTGAAGGAGCAGATCCACAAGATTCACATTAACTTGACAAATGTACATCTTAGATCATTTCTATAGTCGTCGTAATATTTAGTTAAGGATAATTAATCCATAGTGATCGTGGCTTGAAGTAGTGGGCTTAACATACCTTCGTTGACGGGTGGCAAATTTTATAACTGTATATTTACATATGTTTAATGTACCCCTATCCATCTCCATCGCATGGCGGTAGGTATAAACGCGTGGATATTTCTGTGAAAACCAGTGTGGGGTTAACCATTACATGCGAGGAGGTGAGAGCATTCTCAGGGAAATTCATGTTTATATTTCTCATTTCCATTTGTGGCTAGCAATCCCAATGACGGCTATTATTTGACTTCACAAAATGTATTTCAATATATGTTAAGCACCAAAATTATATGTCCTTCAATTATTTCTTAAAATTACAATCTTTTTAATCATACCATAAAATATAAAATAAACTAACTTATATTATTTCTTAAAATTATAATCTTTTTAATCATACTATAAAATATAAAATAAACTAACTTATGTTATTTCTTAAAATTATAAACTTTTTTATTTTTTCCTCATTAAATTATAATTATTATTTACAAAATATCATACTATAAAATATTAAAAAGTTAGTTATATTATTTCTTAAAATTATAAACCCTTAGAATTTTTCAAATTAAACTATATTTATTATTTAGAAAATATCATACTAAAAATATATATATAAAAAATACTTATATTATTTCTTAAAACTATAAATTATTTAATTCTTTCTAATTAAACTATAATTATTATCTACAAATAATCATACGATAAAATTAAATTAAAAAAATACTTATATTATTTCTTAAAATCAAGTCTTTTTAATTTTTTTAGTAAACTATAATTATTATTTATATTATTTCTTAAAATTATAGTCTTTATGTTATTTCTTAATACTATAATCACTTTAATCATACTATAAAATACAAAATAAAATCTTATATTATTTCTTAAAATTATAAACTTTTTATTTTTTCTAATTAAACTATAATTATTATTTAGAAAGAATCATATTATATAATATAAAAAAAATACTATATTATTTCTTAAAATTATAAACTTTTTAATTCTTTCTAATTAAACTATAATTATTATCTAGAAATAATCACACTATAAAATATAATAATAATAAAAAAAACCTTATATTATTTCTTAAAATTATAATGATTTTAATTCTTTCTAGGTAAACTATAATTGTTATTTTAAAAAAAATTATACTATAAAATTTTAAAAACATATTTATATAATCTCTTAAAATCTATAATATCTTTGTTCTCTAAATAAACTATAATAAAAAAAAATATTTATATTATTTCTTAAAATAATACATTGGTTCAATCTCTATCACCAATCTACATATTTATATTTCTATTATATTTCTATTATAATCGTTGTATGGAAAATGCTTTCATAATAAAATATATATATAACGAGCACATATTTATTTAGTTAATAAGATATTTGTAATGTTATATTAGATATGTGAGAGTATACTTGAGTCTTGGGTAATTGAAGTAGAAAAACTTAATCACAATAATAAGATGGGAAAGAGAACAACTTCACTATGCATTATATAATTTGATGTAATAAAATGAACAACATCACTATTCATTATGTAATTTGAAGTCACCTTTTGGGAAGAAAATTAATATTAAGATCATTTTTTCATTTTTTAGAAAGAAAAAGAAACTAACATATAAATATTTTTTAATTGTTTATTAAACAATTTTAAGATAAACAAATAATATTTGATAAAAAAATGTAATAATAAAACATGGAAACACACACACACATATATATCAGTTCAAGCGAGACTTCTTCATGCCTTAAATTGTAGATTGTATATAAAGCTAATAATATTGGACAAACTATAGAAAAATTATAGTATATCTATCTCAAGTGAATGATAAAGATAACTCTACATGCATCAGTTCAAGTGACACTTCTTCTTGTCTTCAATTGTAGATTGTACATAATGCTAATAAGATTGGACAAACTATGGAAACATTATAGTATATCTATATCAAGTGAATGATAAAGGTAATGTTGGAAAGGATTCAACTATATTACTAAAAAGAACAACTTCATCTATGCATTATTTACATGAAAAACATTTTACATTCTCATATTTGTTGGCTCAAAATACTAAGTATATCTCAATAATGGAATCCCTAAAAAAATGTAATAATTCGACCAATTATTTTTATGGAAAACATTATATAGTCTCATATTTGTTGGCTCGTAATAAAACATGGAAAACCCAAATAGATCTATATGTTTCCATGGATTTCTTAATGGATTTAGCAATTTCATATATATATACATAACTTCACATGTATCAAGTTCAAGTGACACTTCTTCGTGTCTTTAAATGTAGATTGTACATAAAGCTAATAATATTGGAGAATTTATGGAAAAAATATAGTATATATATATCATGTGAATGATAAAAATAATGTTGGAAAGGATTCAAGTATATTAATAAAAAGAATAACTTCACTATGCATTATTTACATTTACATGAGAAACATTACACATTCACATATTTGTTGGCTCATCATACTAGGCATATCACAATAAATGTATTCCTAAAAACAATGTAATAATTCGACCACTTATTTTTATGGAACATTATATAGTCCCATATTTGTTGGATTGTGATTTCTTATATTAAGGGAGGAGAATATTAATATGACCCATTTTTTTTACTGAATTACAGTTTTATTGTCACTTAGAAGAAAGTTAGATTTATTCACATATGGTATTATGATCTGAATTTAATGAAATATACTATGGAAAAAATATAGTATATTTATGTGAAGTGAATGATAAATATGATGTTGGAAAGGATTCAAATATATATTTAAAAAAAAAAACTCCACTATGCATTATGTAACTTGAACTCACTTTTTAGGAAGAAAACAATTACTAACATAAATTTCTTTATATATATGAATAATTTAAAATGTGTATTAAGCATGCTTCACTAAAGCTATTGTTTTCTACAGTGTCTGGTACATATATTGATATATGTTGATACAATCAAAGATGGAACACATTAATAATGTGACATTTGGCATTCACCAAGAGTTACATCGCATTGTGATGCTTATCTATGGTTATGTTGCATTGTGATGTTCATTGAGGGTTATGTCAGATTGCGACATTGGTCAAGGTTTATGCTACATTGCAAAATTGTTAAGGGTTTTTCTGCGTTGCAACAATACCCAAGATGTGACACATTAATAATGTGACATTCGATGTTCGGGAACTTTTATGTTGCATTTTGACCTATGGCCTCATGGTTCATTAATGTCAACCATGGTTAACCAAAGTCAACCATAAGAATATTTCATGTTGCATTGAGAACTATGGCCACATCATTTACTAAATTCAAACTATAATCAAACATGTTTTACCAGATTCAAGCATGGTTTTCTATAGTGTTTGGTATATCCGACACAACTTGAGATATGACACATTAACAATGTCACATTTGGCATTCATCAAGGGTTGTGTCACATTGTGATGCTTATCAACTATTCATTGCATTCGACGTTCATCAAGGGTTAGGTTTCCTTACGACGTTCATCAAGGTTCAAGTCATATTGTGACATTATTCAAGGGTTATGTTGCATTGTGACAATCCCCAATATGTGAAACATTAATAATTTGACATTTTCATCTTACGATGTCAAGTTTCACCACTTGGTTCACTAAAGTCCATTGTGGTTAAATATGGGAGGATTATGGGACATTCTTCAAGGGTTATTTCAAGCATGGCTAACCGAAGTCAACGATGGTTAACTAAAGTAAAATATGTCTCGCTAAAGTCAACCATGGTTTACTAATGTCAACTT
Organism: Pseudotsuga menziesii; assembly: GCA_001517045.1. Taxonomy (NCBI): domain Eukaryota; kingdom Viridiplantae; phylum Streptophyta; class Pinopsida; order Pinales; family Pinaceae; genus Pseudotsuga; species Pseudotsuga menziesii. Next base: position 359,127 of record LPNX011178494.1, on the reverse strand, counting down.
AAATTCAAACATGATTGACCAAAGTCAACCATGGTTCAATATAGTGTCCAATATATGTGAACAACACTAAAAATGAGACACTAATAATGTGACATCGACATTCATCAAGGGTTATGTCACATTGTGATGTTTATAAAGGGTTATGTTGCATTCATTGTTCATCGAGGGTTATGTCACATTACAATGTTTATCAAAGGCTACGTTGCATTCATAGTTTATCAAGGGTTATGCTAGATTGAAACACTAGTCAAGGGTTATGTTTCCTTGCGACAATTCCCAAGATGTGACAAATTAATGATGTGACATTCAATGTTTACAAATTTTCATGTTGCATTGTGAACTATGGCTACATGTATCACTAAATTTAACCATGGTTAACTATGGTTAAACTAAATTCAATATGGTTAACCAAAATCAACAATTGTTTACCAAAGTCAAATTTTGGTGGTTTGATTTTCACATCTTCATTTCCATTTTCTATAATGATGAAATTTTTTTGTTGTCACTCATGTTTGGAAGGGTGCAGATCATACCAAGGGACACTAACATTATTTGTAATGATAGATTTCCAAAAAGGTCAGCAACATATGCATCATTGTAAAGAATTTAGTGGGATCCGCACATTCTACTTAGTTATCTTAACTAGGTCGAAAATTTTGCTGAAAAAGGGTTAGTCAATGGGGTATGACTATAATCGAAGTGGTGTAGCATAAACATGCTGGAATTTGGTACTGATATTTTTAGGATGCCAATTCTTGACAGACCACAACATATTCTAAGGATTAAATTCAGTGGTTGGATTCATAGATGGTTGGAGTTGGTTCATTTCTTAAGGACAAGCAACTTTGGGAGGGGATGCTTGTAAAGTCCCCATTTTTATTGTTAAACCCATGGAGAAACCCATAACCCTAGAGAAACTATCATTCCTAGTGGAGGAATAGATTATTCAAAAGGGGATTAAATTTTTTATGAGTCAATTAAATAAGAAATTGTATTTTATCCAAAGTGTGTGTTTCATGAATTAAATTAATTCTAATTCTAATTAAATAAATAATGAGCCAATTAGGGAGAATAGGTTGATGAGGTGATCGAAGGAATATTGGGGACAAATAAAGAAAGAGAATACAAACCAGTCAGATAGAAAAAGCATGCATAATAAGGGAAACAAATGGAAAAGAATTCAGCGAGAAAAAGCATGCACAAGAAGGGAAACTGCAAGAAAATCATGTCAGTAGAAAAAGCAGGAAATTTTTAGAAAGTAAAGATGGCACAGTTTCTAAAATGACTAAGGCATGTTAGCTAGAAACGTAGGAACATATATGGCACAATTTCCAGTAGAGGAAAAAAGGTACAATTGGTAAGTCGGGAAAGCTAGGAGACAAAGCAAGGAAGTTCCTAATTTCTTCATGAAGGGAATTGGGAAAGGGAAGTGGGCCATATATGCAGTCAATTTGATTTTGAAGAATAACATTTATATAAAAAAATTATAGCACATCACTATCACAACCTTTTTTGTGTGATTTTTAATGTTGAGAGCTCTAGCTTTAAGACTCAGGGAGATGTGCCTCTAGTCACAACTAGGAGGTGTGCCCCAACTGCTTTCAGTATTAGGTGAAGATTAATGTAAGTAAGTCATTAATGTGGTTTTTTTGGGGTTCTTAATTCCATTCCATCCAAGTTCCATATCATTCAGTAGCACTTGAGGACCTCCCTTCAGTGAAATTCGGTCTTCCCTCTTCCTTCTACCTATTCTATGTTATTTTGGATATTCTAGAGTATTTGTAATGGGAATTTAGACCCCACACACATATATTTAATGTAATTATGTCCATTTTTTCATTTACTATCAATTTCATACCATATCCAATCCATTTGCAGAGTTTGGGAGGCTCAACAGTCCATTATACCTAGTTTCCCAGCCTCAGAGCCAATCTATGGGCTTTAATGCTATAAGAGGCTATCTATAATATTCTAGTGAAATCCATATTGACCCCAACTGATATAATATGATGTACTTAAATATATTTGAAATTTTCACAACAATATAAGTCTATTTGGTTAATAAACATTGAAATTTGTATGACCCTCTCTAGATTTAATACCAAATTTTAGTAGTTTTCCATTTTTATGCATTAAACAATCAATAGTAACTAAATTGCATCATTTTTTTTGCAAGATTCAATTAATAGACTGAATAATAAATATAAGTTCTTAAATTAATTTTTCAGGTTCATATTAGGGTGTTTGGGAATCCCATAACCCGGCCCTAATGAGTAGCCCCAAAAACTAGTTTTGCTAGTTCAATCCCAATTATTTACAAAGATGCTATAAACTTGAAAATATATATATGAACATCCATAACATATTTCCATAATTCTCTTTAATCTCGATCATATCTAATGGTTTCTTGGAAACTGTTTTGTAAAGGTTTTAGTTTGCACCAGTTGGGACTCCAAGAAGCTTGGAAGTAGACTTCATCCTGGATGATGTTCAAAAACAAAAAGGGATTAATATTTAGGTTCTTAGGAACCTAAATAATAAGTATCCTTCCCTTTCCTTGTTGATATCACTTAAAACCCACTCTATTCACTCATTCAGCTTCCCAATTGTCTACCTTCTAGCTAGTTGTTTTAAAATTTTATTGCATAGAGTTAGTGAGCCTGAATTCTAATTTAAGGTTCATTACACCACACCCCCAATACCATCAATATATTGACATTATTTTTGGCAATTAAACCCCCCCTTTATGAATGAACATGATAAGATATTGGTCAACAAGTTGAATCCCATGTGATTTAGTCATGGCCACATTGGAATCATACTAGCACTGTAGTAACTTTTATTTAATTATAGTTTTCTCGCTCAAAAGAAATACCCTAGGGTTTTTCAATGTCAAAGTTAGGATCCATCCCGAGTTTAGGAGGATCTATTCATCTTGGCTCCATCTTAAGGAAAAACTTAGTCCTGGTTTGTTTATTCCATGTTAAACTAGGTGAATTCTCCTATTATTCGATATGTTAATTGGAGTTCCATGTTTACCACTGGATTTGCATGATGAGAAGCTTGGGAATTGTTTAGACGATCTCTAGACTACAATGACATTATTGAGATGAGATAAATTCTAGCCTAGACACTCTATTATGTTCTCTGTTCCTTAAATTTCCGTATATCTCTAATCTTCTTCACTAATAACATTGATGCAATACCATGCAAGGTTTGAGTAGCCATTGATGTTTGATTCAAGAAATAAAATGCATACTAACAGCAGGATTTTTCTCTTTCCTAGGTAAGTGATGCTCCCTTTGTAAGTTTGGACTCTCCCGGAGTTTATATATTAGCTTTCAACATTGGATGGGGAGATTTCATTTCAAGATTGTTCTTCCCTTACACGTTTTTAGGATGAGAATCTTTGGAAAACCTTCCAACTTAATGGAGGTTTTATGTCTAAGAATGTACTTTTATCTAGGCCTTATGTCGTGGTTTAACAGCCTAAGAATTTAAGGGCTTTAATGTTCGAATTGAACTATATTGAGAAAGAAAGAGTTTGTTGTTGAATGAGATGACCAAAGAACTATTTTTTTGGTCGCCCTTTTAACTATGTTTTCTTATAATACAATTTAAATCTAAGGTATGTTTGGATTTGTAAATGTGTATGTTTACTTAGGTTTTCTCAATTTTTGATCTGCAAAGCATGAACAAATAATTAACCCGAGAATTTGTTAGTGGTTAGCATGAACCCTAGCTGGTCCTAATCCATAGCTGGTCCTAATCCATGATCCTAATCCATGATTTACTCGGGAAGTTATGTTCTTTTGCAAAGATACGTTTGGCTAATATTATAGTTAATCAATTTCATAAGGTTTTTACGTGAATAGATTATTATTAATATTAATAGCATGGAATGTTTTACTTCATTTCCTATAAGGTTTATTACTTGGTTGTGTGACATATGAACCAATTCTCATCACCATTGATATCCCATGAGAGATAATGGTTGTTTATTCTCAATCTCGGTCGTTGAACTATTTTTTTAAAAGCTATGCTTGTACTCAGGGATTTATTGTTGAAAACTCTTCGTTATATAGTATGTTTCCTATGAATCATGTGCACTTGTAACGGTTTCAGTATTACCATTCAGGTTGTATGCGTAGCTTTAGTATCAATGGTTATTGTTTCTCATCATAAATAATTAATGCCCATGTCGTTTTCCTTAGAGTTAAAATGCATCATTTAGAAACTATTCCCGAGTATGAGATATACTATTTAAACCCTACCGTAATTGTTATTAAAAAGGGTTATAGTATGGTCAGTGTTTCCTAAAGCGGTTCGTCCTCTGCTTATGTAATAAATCTTGTGTGTTTGCTTAATGCCTTTTTTTGGCAAAGATATTTTTTTATTTCCCTAGTGTATGCATAGGTTCAATGGCATTACCATAAGTAATTTATGTACAATATTACATAATATAATTAAAGAATACACAGTTATATAAATACCTAATATCTAAATAAATATTATCTTACCATCTATAAATAACACATAAAATAATTAAATAATAGTTAATAAACTGTAATCATAAGATAATAGACAAAAACGTATTTAAAATTAACTAATGGTACTCGTAAATAATAGTTAACAAACTTTAATCACAAGATAATAGACAAAAACTCATTTAAAATTAACTAATGGTACTAAGTTATAAGCAACACCACTCCACCTACCACCTACCATTAAGAAAACTAGAAGTCAAAATGGCAAGCTAGTATCCACCCCCTTTCCCAAAACTCAAGTTTCAGCCTATTGATATTTCTTCTCCAAGTGCCACTAAAGTGTGTAAGTTGAGTTACAACAAGGATCCTAGAAGCTCTAACATAACAAAATCTAGTAGCTCAAATATTACAGAGCATGGAAGCTCTAGTGTTATCTTTTTCTATAATCTCGGTAGCTCAATATTATAGAGCCTCGTATCTCTAGTATTTATTGTTTCTTTGATTATGGCAGCTGGATTATTACAAACACTAGAAGATCTCCTTTAAAAAAAAAGGACTTTTTTCTCCCTTGGCATGCCTTTTATTTTCCTAGGACTTTGTTGGCTAGTAACTACTTTCCCCACTTTTGGCCACTTGTCCCCGTAAGAATGAGTAAAATATCAACAAATAACTTAAATTTTGTTTCCTGTCAATTCATATCAAAACTGCTCATAAGCATACAATAATTTAATCAAAATCATTGAATAATTAATTATTTACATTATCATTTAAAGTCTCCAAAATCATAAACTTTGTAAAAAAAAAATACCAATATTTAAATACTCTACTTTGATAATTTAACTTTTAACTAAGAGTATTACAACTTCCAAATGATTTAATCATTTCAGGGGTGAGAGCTGGGATATTAAAGTTACTAGATCTTCATGTTCAAGTTTTTTTTTATACTAGATCTTTATATTCAAGTTTTTTTTATAATTTTTATTATATGAATAATCTTTTTTTAAAAATTATAATTATTATTATATGGATAATTATCTTGATATAAACATTATTTTAATATATGATTATTTTATTTTGTTTTATAACTTATATTATAACAATTTCAATAAAGAAGCAATGTCTTTTAACATTTTTTATCTATACTAAATAATTCTATAGTGTTTATTTGAAAGGTGTGGCAATTTTGTTTTTTGAGAAATTCATATTTTATAAAGGTTTTCAAAATAACAATAATATAATGATAATACAAGATTAACCAAGGATGGTATTTAATGAGTTATTTTGAATGTAATTAAGGTTTATTATGACGCCTTTATGATGTATTGTATGAGGTGTTACAAGAGAAACAAAAGTATAATAATGTTATTTAAAATGAATTTTTTTTGTTTATTGATATTTTATCAAAATCAAATTATATATATTTTTTAAATTTAATATATTATTGAAAATATTTTGAATATAGTTTATTATTTATTCTTCCATATTATTATTTAGATTAAATTCCAAAAAACGACTATTTTTACCATTTAAATTTTGAATAATTTGGTGTTGTCCATATTGAGGATGTTTTTGACATATCCTTTTTTGATGAGTGATAGGAGGCTTATTCTCGATTCCCCATTATTATTTCAACATGGAAAGAAATCGGTCTCTAATTTTGCACCAACATGGGTTTTAGATTATACTTTTGTAGTTGCATACATAGTGTAAGCATCTCAAAATTTGTAAGAGCCTTGATTCTCTAGGTGGATACTAGTGGTCACCCACCTATTCTAGTTAGAACAATTCTCCATCTTGGTATTTTTTCTACAAATTTTCAGGTCCTAAACTTATGAGGCATTTTTCAGGCCCTAAACAATGTTTTTTGGCCATGTGACATATTACGGTCATTGAAGGATTTTCTAACACAACATTATTTGAACCTGAATTTCGACGAGAAAATATGACATAATCTGAAGAAATTGACCCTACCATCGGATTTCACCATTTTAATTACAGTTTTTTTTCTCCAATTTATGTTGAAAATCTGACGACAGTAGTCGGATTTACGATGACTGTTGTCGGATTACCGATGACAATATTACAACAGTCAATATCCTAATTTGGTCGGATATCTCATGATGTTTTATTTTTACAAATTATATAATAGGATTATTCTGACATGCTTGTTATACAAGAAACAATTTGCAGAAGTTATAATATTCCCACGGACTATTTTACATAAAAAAAAGCCATAATTATTTCAATTGTTCCTATGATTAAAAATAGTGAAGTGTGGACCTTGATTGTTTAAGATCGATAATCATGAGTCCATCTTGGTATCAAAAAATGTCGGATCATAACAATATTCTTGATCCACATGATCAAAATCATGAATTACTTGCTAGATTTTGGGATGGACTAAAAAGAAAGGGTGATGGGAAATGTTATTGTCCATGTAGTCAATGCAGGGGATTTAAAAGGAGAATAATAAATATAATAACAACCAAAAGAAATTGTAGGTAATATGGACATGTTGAGGGGGGACATCACTATCATCCATTGGTAATTTTTTCATTATGTATGTCTTTAGCTTGATTGGTTTTGTAAATATTGGTATCATTTTAATAATTCTTATAGTAACTAATATATTTCGATGTTTTCATGTAATTATAAAGGAAAGACCTCCTACGGCATATCGTATGGATGTTGTTCTTTTAGAACAAGAACCGATGGAACATGGAGCTATGAATAATGAAGAACAAGATAAAGATTATATTGAAGAATATGATAATACTGATAACATAGTTGAATATTATAGTACAAAGACATTGATCCATGATAAATTCAATGTTAGAATGGTTGATGATTATCATGATCATGAAAATGATGACTTTGACGATGTTCATGATTTACCTCTTCTTGATAAGGCATACAAACCCCTTTATGAAGGCTCCACCACAAATCTTCTCCCTTCTATATTGTTGATAATGAACTTGAAGGTTATGAATGATATTTCGAACACATCACTCACACAAATGTTAAGGTATGTAATATATTCCATCGCATATATATGATGATAAAGGTTATGTTTTTTATTGCTAATTCATAAGTAAAAGTAAAATCAATACAAATGAAACATGTTTCATTAATATTATTTATATATTATATTAACTAGTTTTTTACTTTAATGTGTTGTACCTTGATAGCTGAATTTTTTCTACCACCGTCAAATATTTTACCTCACACTGTTAGGATTTATAATCCTCCCTTGTCCGAACTGGTCTATTAGATTATATTTTCCTAACTTATGAGTCATTTAGTTATTATTGGGTCCACTAGTACTATTAGGTCCACTTGGGCTAATGGGGCCACCTGTACCAGTCACTAGAGTGTGGGCAACACATATAGAGGCTAACTGTAGCTGACTTCACCTTCATGCATCAATTTATGTGCATCATAGACCAATCCCTACAATTTAGGAGCCACCAGGACTGTTGGCACCAACCTCCTTCATTTTTTGGTAGTTGGTAACTAGTTAATGTAAGATACTCTCTAGTTACATTCAGTTAGATGTCCTCCAGTTCAGTTAGCACCAATAATGCATGGTTGCATGTGGGTAGGTGCTTATTTCTTCCTACTTCTCACCCACCACATCTATTAGACTAGTTTAACTGATTATAACTGATTGAGAGACTGGATTAGACAGCTAAAGTTTATCTAGTGAACTCCAATAGTGATCTAGACACTTCTAGTTAGCCATGCATTCATATTGAGTTGGTGGATTCAAATCATATCCACATGATTCAAATTTTCCTTTATGTAACAATGTTGTATACTGCTGGGATTAATGAAGTTTATAATGTAATTACATTGAGAAATACTTATCTGTTTTCAGTGAAATTTGTCTTGTTCAGTGTGTATTATTCATTCCTTTACACTGCATAATAATATAATCTAACTGAATTCATTTCATGAAGATCAATGGCGCAATAATTCTAACATGGTATTAGAGCCTCCTCAAGAAAGAAGCAAGTCTTTCCATTCTCCATTCTACACCAGAAACAGTTGGGAATGTATTCATTTAGAGAAGTCTCTACATGCGTGACAAACCTTGAGAAAGTGTAAATGTTGATATGGAAGTCTTGATTCTAACATAGTGCGAATTGTTTTTGTGTTGGCAGTGTTTCCTTATAGGTGCTACATAGCTTTATCGAAGAAATTGACTAATCATAAGGAGAATTGATGGATTCTCAAGATTTCTTACCCCGCATCCTAACATCCTTCAACTATGTTGATTGGAGGGAAGATATGCATGTCTCTTTTCACAAGCTTGTCCTGTACATGAAAACCATGGGCCAAGAGACAGAACCACATCATCCTGCTGAGAAAAACAAGTTCTTGAACCGGTTGGATGAAGCCGATAGCTTCTTATATGCTGGTGCATATCATATGGGAGATGAGTCCCAAATCCCAGTTGTTGAGAGAGGTTCAATTAAAATACAACATGATAAGTTCATACCCTCTTTGTGCAAATTGTTCAATATGAAGAAGAAGAAGAATCTTCAACACAATCAATTTGAATTGAAGAAAGTCTCCTTTGAGTGACTCCTTCTCTTGCTGCTCCTGAAGTTTATGAGATCTACGATATCTAATATTCTCATATGGATGATATAGAAGAATAGATTCAAATATATTTTATAAAATAAAAACTCTCCTTCCATTCTATAGAAAAATTCTTGAGTGACTCTTCTATCTTAAATTTTGTGCATAGTTTACCAGTGATTGTTTCAGAAAATAAAGAGGAATTTGATTTCTCTATATCTAATGATGTTGTTGGTGTGCAGATAGGTAATAGTTTGTATATTTTGGAAATAATATCATATTTTAGGATTGATCCATTCACTCTCATTGATATTGAGCTTCTAAGAAATTCCTACATGACTGAACGCACCAATACTCAGAGTTTTGAAGAAGGAAAAATGTGTGCATATACCATCTCAGTGGAGCACACTCTTGGATTCGATATGAACTTATTTGGATTTGATATGATATTATTTGGTTTGAGTTTTAATTTCCAAGAGCTTCTAGCCATGCTTGTAGTTGTTCTCATCAATTTTGGTCTAAAAAATCAAGTACTGCAAGTCTCTTTCAAAATTGTTGTTGGGGATTTGATGTCAGTTTTCTCTCATGATTTTGATGATATTATATTTTGTGTATCATTAGTTATTTTTGAACCTATATCATATTATGTATCTCAATCATTCTCTCTCCACAATCCCAATGATTCTCTATCTTTTTATTTGATCACGTGCTCATCTCCTCACAAAACTAGTAAATATGGACACATTATGCATTCGCTTGGACACTTGCTCCTAACACTTGGAGTTGATTTTACCTCACGTAGTTTGATGTTCAAGACTTAAATATATCAGGTTCTTTGGTTTTCCTCACATGGTTCTAATTCTAAAGATTTTTTTCTCTCTCATCAGTTAATCTCAGTTTCTCCACATGGGTCCAATGTTAGTCTTGCAGTTGCTTGTGCTTGATTCAGTTGAGAATTTTCTTCTTCTTCAAAATATGGAAATTCCTCAAGACATAATCATTACTTTGGAGAGGTTCACGTGCACAACTTCAGGATGTTGTTGCACATAAGAACTATACCACTGCATAGTGCTGCAAATTGCAGCACATTTTTTGCAAGTTATTTCCCAAAGAGGAAGATTTTCATTAGAGGAATTTTGGGGTCTAGAATGGGCCTCCTAAGGAAAATAATAAAATAATAGTTAAAATAATAAAATAATAGTTAAAATAATAAAATAATATTGATTAATTTTGGAGGAAGAAAGAAAAAAACTACTTTTTGTGTTCATATTTTCGACATATCTCATTGTGTTTTTACTCAAATTTTGATCGGGAGAGCTCGTTGGATGCGGAATTTGATTCCGCATCCAACGAGTACCCACACTACATACTTTTGACGGACCTCGCTACCCCAAAAATAAGAAATGATTGACAAAACATGATGATGACATCATCATCACGTTTTTTTAGGTATTTATTGTTTTTGGGGTAGCGGGGTCCGTCAAAAGTATGCAGTGTGGGTACTCGTTGGATGCAAAATCAAATTATGCATCCAACGAGATCTCCCAATCGAAATTTGAGTAAAAACACATGGAGATATGTTGAAAATACAAACAAAAAAAGTAGTTTTTTTTAATGACAAATATGTCAATTCAACCATTATGGTTGACTTATTTTATTGAAATTCTATTGGTTCTTGAATTTCATCTCACAAAAACTTATTTTGGCACATTTTCTTATAAGGCCCATATTAGACCCCAAATTTCCTCTAATGTCTGCTAAGAATAACTTGTATTTCATGTTCATGCTTATCTTGAGGTGGGGGTTCCCATGAGGTTTTCCTGCATTTCCTCATTTTATTGAGCATCACTTTTTAATTCTTTTATATTGTATATGGGTGAATTTTGTCCTTGATTCCAGGGCCTACAGTTATCCTAGTTAGGATTAAGGGGGGTGTTAGGATTTACAATCCTGCCTTATCCAAAATAGTCTATTAGATTATATTTTCCTAAATTACGAGTCATTTAGTTATTATTGGGTCCACTAGTACCATTGGGTCCACTTTGTTGATGTATTTGTAACTTCAAAATGTATTCACTTGTATATCTTATATTGCACCCTGATGTTTCTATCGGGAGAATCATTTGTATTTCATTATAACCCAATGTTCCTATCGGGAGAGTCATTAATATAATAAAGTTATGTAAATTCATTGAGTTTAACCCTCTGTTGTAAGTCTAGTAAATAGTCCCCACAATTGAGTTAAGGTTAACCCTCCTTGTTGATCGGAGGGAAAAGTCTCCACAGTTGAGGGGCACTAGGGTTATTACACTATCCTAGAGATGTCGGCCCTGGTAATTAATTGTAAAAGTTAGAAAATAGTATAAATAGAGAGTGAGAATCTCTATTTGTAATGCACACTCACTCAACTGGGGTGCATGAGTGAGAGAGGAAGTGCTCACACAAGTGAGAGAGAGAATAGTTGTTGGAGATCATGTTTTCTGTCTTTGGGTTTTACTGCTGCCATTAGTTCTCATTCTATCTATGAGGAAGTTGTGGGGTTTTCCCCAAGGAAAATATTTGTGCCTCTTTTCTCTTGTGATTATTGTTTTGCATTTTATTCTCTCAGATAAGATCCTAAGATCATATTGCTTGAAAGATAAAAATCTAACATGGTATCAGATCTAACCTGAGAAGAAGACACTTTGCAGCTGTGGAAGCTAGGGATTCTTACTTTTCAGTCTCTCTCCACAATTCATTAGCAAAAGGAGGCTAGGCTAAACCTCCATTGAAGGGTGCATCTTTCTGTTGAAGCAGAATTTGATTCTGTGCATTTTCAGTTTTTGCTGCGAGAAATTAGGGCTTTTCATGGAAGAGGAATTTTTGAGTGAACCCGGCATAGGATTTCTCTCCTCCTCAATATTGAAATTAAGAGACCAAGGTCGATATTTTTGGTTGGGTAAAACTCTGGGAAAGTCAAACCCTAGTTTGACCCCGGGCCTGAAAAGCCCTAAAATACTAAAACAAGTAGTTTTGTTACATTCGTTATATATCGGGATTGAAAAAGTCTCTAGGGCATAAATTTTCACAAACCTAAGATAAAATCCTCATGTACCCTATGTAAAAATTTTATTATTAGATTCGATATATTCTGGGAGATATGTTTCCTCCAAATCAGGATTCTAGCCTCTTCCAGGATTCCTCCCTAAACAAGACACCTAGGGAGAATTTCTATATCTTGGGCTACAAAGGTCCAAATGAAATTTCGCAAGATGTTCTAGATGGGACACGAACTGGAATTTCCGTGGTAAATGTTTCAGACTCTGAAGATGAAACAAGGACATGTGGCAGTCCATACAAGTTCGCTATGCTGAAAAGTCCTGAAATAAGTCACATTGGGTAAACTCTCATAAGTCCCAATTTCTAAAACTAATTATGGTAAAACCTATGGTGTTAGAAAGAGGACAGACAAGGTTACCTCAATACAAAATTTCAGACACAGAGGAGCAGTAATTTCAAAGATACCGCAGAAACAGAATCAGGCATTTTTGTAGAATAAATTGGTAAACTAGGACTTCCTGTTCTGGGAGCTTCCCTCCACTATTTTTAGAAAAGGAGTACATTGGACATCTCACCTTAAAGAAGCCTATCTTTCTATATAATCAGAAGTTTAAAATTCCAAGTTTTGAAAATTAGGATTTCTCTTACAAATCCTAGATCAACCAGATCTAGAACTAGGATGGAAAACTCAAATCAGTAAGATCTAATCTTTTTATATTTATAATTGAGGTTCTCATTTCAAAATGACTAATCACACCAGCTTGATGATAAGCTTGGTGAGGCTGACAACTTCCAAGAACGGAAGTATAGTATCTCACTAGTTCTTGAAGGAAATGAATTGGACACCTACTTAAGTAGATAGGTTTCATTTCCAGAGGGAGATGAGGCTAAAGCCTTACACAATAAGAACTTGGTCAAGGCCAAGAAGATCATTGCTGATTCAATCAAGGATCAAATTATACCACAAGTGTCTTCCCTAAAGACACCTAAAGATATGTTTGATTCCTTCATCAAGATATTTGAAGGGAAGAACACAAATTGGAAGATGATTTTGAGAAACCAGTTGAAGAATGTTAAGATCCACAATGCAGAGACCATACAGTCATACTTTACAAGGGTCTCTCAAATCAAAGAAGAAGAATATGAAGAATGCAGAAGTTGTGATAACCACCTTGAATGACCTCCCAGGATCATGGGATTTATTCATTTGAGGAATGTGTGCCAAAAGGAAATGATTACTTTCAGTAGACTTTGGGAAGACTGCACACAAGATGATGCTCGACCCATAATAAGAGAAGAGAAGAAGGGAGCAACTGAAGATCAATCTCTCACAATCCAAAGAAGATCCCTCAAGCGATGAGGAATACGAAAGACTCAACTCTTGAAGAACCTCTTATCCATCTTAGCATTTGGATAAGAAATGATGAATGAAGAAGATGATGAATTTGAAGGCTCAAGAAGGAGTCTACCCATGAAACAAATAAAGATAAGTATTCAATTGTCATTTCATGATATTATTTTGTTATGCATTTATTTATATTTAGTTTATGTGTTATGCATGGTAGAATTTTTGCATTAATGGCAGTATACTACTAATATGCATGTGATGGGTAAGTATCCCATGGTGCTATACAACTTTCCATTGCTACTTATCTAGAATGAAACATCTTTGCTGACATATTGGATTAGTGCACAATATCAATGTTGTCCTAGTAGAGATGGAAGGAATCTAGAAAGTTTTTGTAAGATATGGATGAATGTTGTATTGGCTGAAATAGTTGCATGATTATATCTTAATGCAAAAGAATTTTTCATTATGAACATACCTTATGAAATGTTTCTAACCATAAAACTAATGCATTTGACTTGTAGGGAATATCACGTACAATCACCTACAAGAAAAGAAGGACAAGACTTGTTCCGAAGAACAAATGACGACGGTTCAAGAAAGAATCCAAGATGAAGAATAATATGGCGATACTTTCAAAGAAAGAAAGAGGCCTCAGAGACACTCTAGTTATGTGACACTATTGAGAGACATCATTGATGCAGAGCATTCCAGCTATGAAGAAGTAGCCAAGAAGAAAGGGAAGGAGAATACCAATTCAAGAAGAATGATGTCTAGGATGTAGTATCGAGACTTGAAGGGAATTCCGTAATGTCTTCCATATGGATCTACATGATCCAGTATGCAGTAGATGACAACATCGTGGGATAGAAGGCATGATTCGTATCACGAGGCTTCTCATGGAAAGAATGCATAGACTATGAAGAGACATTTGCAGCCACTAAAAGTTAAGACACATGACAGGAAGAATCAAGTGTGCAAATGAAAGAAGGCATTGTATGAGCTCAAAAGACACCCATAGGATAAAACATACCGGAGGAGATTGAAGATCACCTAGAGTGATGAAGATCTTAACCTTTGCTACAAGGTTGAAAATGGAATCCTATAGAGGATGACAAGCTCACAGATGGGTGCAAGAAGAACTTTTGAAAAGGTTCAAGATAGAGGATCTTGGTATCCAGTGACCCTAGATGGATACATAGAACATTAGTAGCAGAGGAAGTTAGTTGTCACTCTGGTACAGAATTTTTCAATGCATAGAGTACAAAAGACAGAGGGAGAATGATGCTTTGCTTCAGAGGAAGTGACTGCAGAAAATCTTGAGGTTCGACATGGTACGAAAGAATGGACAGATTACTAATGACTCTAGGATTTACCTTTTATTCAAGGTTGAAGGTGGAATACCAGTGATTCTCCTATTATATGTTGATGACTTGTTCCTGACAGAAAAAGAGGAACTCATTAGAGATGCAAGAAGGATACTTGCTGCCGAGTTCGAGATGAAGGACTTGGATATGATGCACTACTTTCTAGGCATGGAGGTGTGGCAGAATGCAGATGGAATCTCCTTGGGATAAAAAAATTATGTAGTAGAGATCCTGAAGAGGTTCAGTATGATGGACTGCAAGGCCATGGCCACCCCTATGGGATCGAACCTGAAGCTATTGAGTGTTGCTTCATCAGAGTTGGTTGATGCCATGATGTATCATCAGATGATTTGTTCCTCGATGTACTTGACGAATATGAGACCAGATATTTCCATTGTTGTGAACACATTGAGACATGTTCACTTGATGGTTGCAAAGCATGCAGTGAGGTACCTGAAAGGTACAGTTGATTATGGGATTAAGTATGAGGTGAATCAAAACATTAACCTGGAGGGTTATGTGGATTTGGATTGGGAAAGCAGTGCCATTGATAGGAAGAGCACTTCGTGGTGCTGCTTTAGTATGAGATCAGGTGTGATCTCTTGGTTTAGCAGGACGGAGTCATGTATGGCGCTTAGAACAACTGAGGAAAAATATTTTTCCACTTGCTCGTCTATTTCGGAGGTAGTATGTTTCTTTTGAAAACTACTATTTGATTTGATTGATCTGACTTGCATTTGTGTATGATGCAGAGAGGAGTAGTGAAGAGTATGTGATCCAGATTGAGATCTATCAAAAGAGGGAGTTCTAGAATAGCCGGTGAGACAGGTTGTCTGAGCATAAAATATTGGCAAATCTCATAGGTGGCTCAAACATAAACGGTCCTGTAGGTTGTCCTCGGATTTAATTGGTCCTGGTGAAGATCATATGTTATCCTTGGATGTAATCAGCCCTGATGTGATTCTATGGTAGAAATGGTTAGAATGAAGTCCAAGTACTTCAGGGATAATCTTGGTGTTCTCCAGATCGAGGTTCCCTCCAAAGGGAAGTGATGAGTTTGAGAGCCTTTCTGACATGAATGTTGGATTGGTTCCCCTCATGGTCAGATGTAAGTGCAGAGCATTTCTAACATGAATATCAAATTGGTTCCTCTCATGGTTAGGTGTAAGTGCAGATCCCTTCTAACATGAATCATTGGATTGGTTCCTCTCATGGTCACATGTAAGTGCAGAGCCCTTCTAACATGAATGCTTGATTGGTTCCTCTCATGGTCAAATGTAAGTGCAGATCCTTTCTGACATGAATGATGGATTTGTTCCTCTCATGGTTAGATGTAAGTGCAGATCCCTTCTAATATGAATTATGGATTGGTTCCTCTCATGGTCAGATGTAAGTGTAGATCCTTTCTAACATGAATGTTGGATTGGTTCCTCTCATGGTCAAATGTAAGTGCAGAGCCTTTCTTACATGAATGTTAGATTGGTTCCTCTCATGGTCAGATGTAAGTTTTGGGTGGTACTTTCTCACTGGGTTAGATATAAGTGTTGAAGAACATGAATACCTACATGGAGGCTAGTCCTATAGCTAGCATGAAAAAGGGTTGGCTCTGTATAACTTCCTATGATGAGTAGAATTGAGAGATAGCACCAATTGATCGAGATAGCACCAGTTGATCAAGATAGTGGAAGTAGTTTTGATGATGATCCAGTGATGATCAAGCATTGATGATGATCCATTGATGATCTAGTTTCGATGATGATCCAGTGATGATCCAATTTTGATGATGATCTAGTGATGATCCAGCTTTGATGATGATCCAGACTTGATCCAGAGAAGAAGACTTTTGTTGATGAATTATGTCAAGATAATACCTTCCTATTTAAGAGGTAGTGTTGATGTATTTGTAACTTCGGAACATATTCACTTGAGTCTTATATTGTACCTTGATGTTTCTATCGGGAGAATCATTTGTATTCATTATACCCCGATGTTTCTTTCAGGGGAATCATTTGTATTTCATTATACCCCGATGTTCCTATCAGGAGAGTCATTAATATAATAAAGTCATGTAAAGTCATTGAGGTTAACCCTCCATTGTAATTCAGGGAAATAGTCCCCACAATTGAGTTAAGGTTAACCCTCCTTGTTGATTGGAGGGCAAAGTCCCCACAGTTGAGGGGCACTAGGGTTATTAGACTCTCCTAGAGATGGTGGCCTTGATAAGTAATTGTAAAAGTTGGAAACTAGTATAAATAGAGAGTGAGACTCTCTATTTGTAACACACACTCACTTAACTGGGGTGCATGAGTGAGAGAGGAAGTGCTCACATAAGTAAGAGAGAGAAGAGTTGTTGGAGACCATATTTTCTATCTTTGGGTTTTACTGCTGCCATTGGTGCTCATTCTATCTCTGAGGAAGTTCGAGGTTTTTCTCCTTTATGGTTTCCCCGAGGAAAATCTTTGTGTCTCTTGTCTCTTGTGATTATTGATGTGCATGTTATTCTCTCAAATAAGATCCTAAGATCATATTTTTTAAAAGATAAAAATAATAGACTTGGGATAATGGGGCCACCTATACCAATCACTAGAGTGTGGGGAACACAGATAGAGGCTAACTACAACTCACTGCGCCTTCATGCATCAATTTATGCACCTCTTAGACGAATCCCTACAATTTAGGAGCCACTAGGAGGGACAGAACCAACCTCCTTTAGTTGTTGGTAGTTGGTAACTGGTTAAGCTAAGATATGGTCCAGTTACATTCATTTATATGTCCTCTAGTTTAGTTAGTGTTAGTATTTCATGGATGCATGTGGGTAGGCTCCTATTCTCACCTAGTTCTCACCTACCACATTATTTAGACTAGTTTAACTGATTATAACTTATTGAGAGACTGAATTAGATAATTGGAGTTTATCTAGTGATATTCGATAGTGATTTAGACACTTCTAGTTAGCCATGCAATCAGATTGATTTGGTGGATTCGAATTCTCCTTTATGTAATATTGTTATATGCAGCTAGGATTAATGAATTTCATACTGTAATTATACTGAGCAATACTTATCTGTTTCCAGTTAATTTTTTTTTGTTCAGTGTGTATTATTCATTCCTTTTACACTGCATAATAATACAATCTAATTGCACTCATTTTCTTAATATGAATGGCACAATAATGTTAGTATTTATAATCCTCTCTTGTCCAACTTGGTGTTACAGAGAGAAATTCCTATGGCTTGGGGTACCACAATAGACAACTTTGACTCCAGAAATCAATCTTTCCCAATATGCAATAGAAATAAAATGTCTAACACTAAAGGATCAGACCTTGTACCTTATTCCAGACGGTTGAAGTAGATCCCCATTGAGCTTTCCAATCTTCAGCTTGAATTGATATAATACTTCCTCAACAACAAGTAAACAATACAAGCATACTATATATCATGGTGTTAGATCTATTCTAGAATATATAATCAATAATGTAAAATCATTTGACATATTACAATGGATACAACATTTAATCAAATACACATCATTGGATAGGAAAAGATAGTTCTTATTAATATAAATCAGAGATTACAAGATAGATACAACCTCTGACGACACATCTGTGAACTGGAGAAACTGAATCCCCCACTTGGGCCTCCACCACCTCAGTCCTCCATCTCTCGATAGCAAGTTCACTAGAAAAAGGAAAACTTGGGAAGAACACAAAAGTGCTCCAAGGGACAAAGGGATGCAGACTCAAGTATAGTTCTGGCAACAATGGACTATAGTTTCTTTGCTCTCAATCTCTCTATATGCCTTCAATGTATCAAGAGGTTCCTTATATAGCTTCACAAGGGATAATGAAGGGTCGAATCTGAGCGATCTCAAGGCATATGGAAGGCCAGGAGTTGAATGAGTCAGATCCATGTCAAGGAAAACTCCAAAAGGATTTGGATTATGCACACATCCCGATGTACACAGTTATCGGGGTCAAACCCACGTATGTACGCGGTTATCGGGTAAAAAGCCGCGTATATCATTTTTCATATAGTTTTAGGGATGATCAAGGAAACATCAAAGGATAAAAGATGGTCCATGGGGTCTAAAGAGTCTGTAGCGGGACAGGGGAAGGCCATACAAAGTGTGATCCACCTAGAGTGGTGAAATCCGCTATAACAGATGCCCCCTAATGTGTGAGGTCAGAGGGGTCATACGATGGCCGAAATACATTATAAGTCCATCCCAGAAGTGGAGTGATGAAGGATCCCAAATGGAAGACCAGCCACCCAATCAACATAGTACAATAATACAAATCTGCATATAACTGCAAGTACATATAGCAGTCCCAGATACATAAGAGTACAATGGCCATGAATAGGAATAATACATGATATCACATATGTGGTCATCGCCACATACAATATACATAGATCAGAATCTCCATGATGAATATATACAAAGGATCATGATCTCCAAAATGGATGAAGATATACAATAGATCAAGATCTCCATAATGGCTGAAGATATACAATAGATCAAGATCTCCATAATGGCTAGAAATATCTGACATACACTGGTATCAAGTCACAAGAGCTAAAATCTCATGAACACTGGCACGATCAAGGAGGTAGCATATAAGAGATGCCGCCAATCTGGAAATTATTCTACACAAACTACTATGAGTACATTTCCTACTATGCAAATAGAGGTGTCGAGGTCGAACATAGTAGTCCATCGTCTGATTACCGGTCATTGATGTATACCGTTAACAGACGCGAGATTACCCACCAATAATGAAAATGGGAATCAAGGTACTAGAGTGCAAATTAACAAGTGTGAATAGATGTGTTGAGGTTGAACACTTGAGAGAATCCATCGATCAGGGGACATTGATGTATTCCCAAGAAAATGTCAATGGCGAGAGAACCTGCCACTGATGACTACAAGTCTCAAGGCACTCAAAAGGACTCTAGAATCCAATCCCAGAATAAATGATCTGAAGACGATGGGATGAAATCTGCTAGAAGGAGGGCATTAAGGCATACCCCATCATCCAAGACGAGGTACTCAGCAAAGCTGTATAATGTGGAAGGACTCAATCATAAGGTGCATGAACTAGTAACTGTACCGGGAATGGCCGACATGCAAAGTCAAGATAACTGAGGAATGGCCGACACAGGTTTCGACTTCCTTCGAACAAGAGCATAACAGCATATGGTGACTGAATGAATGCAACATAGACTCGATATAAAAATTGGGACATATCTGTGACATAGGACGCATCAACAGAGGCTCCATAGGGACTGGAAGCTTAACCAGTCGGTGGAGATAAACTCAGATAAATGAGTACAGCTCCTAAAGCCAAACTATAACCCAACCAATGGATGTGATATACAGTGCTATGTTCGAAGGCGACACAACTCGACAGCTGCCAAAGATAACATCTTTCCTTATCCGGCTTTTTGGTTTTTGATTTTTTTTTGGACTTTTTCAGTTATTTGAAAAGCTTGAAAAAAGAATAAACTAGCTTTATAGTTACAAACTAGGAGGATACGAGTGTCATCAAGGCAAACAAACTAGTCCAAATAGTGGAACATACCTATGCTCAATGCAAGGATACATGTATAGGACATCGACACCCGGGGGAAAATTCCCTCCCAGTAAAAAGGGAAATCAAGCTGCGAAGGATATCAAAAATGGCTCTGCATGGCTAGACATGAGACAAGCTCAGGATATATGGCTGAAATGTAATGTCAGGGGAGCCGGCATAAAGCTCAATAAGGCAGGAAAATCTCATGATAATGCATTCACAACTTGACATAGGGGGATTCCGGAGGGAAACAGGCCAGCATAAGATCAAGAGGAGTATGAGGCTCTTGTGAAATGTCATGGCAGTACTATACAATGGACTCCCACACCCTAAAGGAGGAAACATTAGCATGGGCACCAAATGCAAATAAGGCACTAACTAGGGTACCCATGTAAGGTGAAGCTCTACCACTCATATCATGCCACTTCTAAAGCAGCAAGAAGGTTCCGTGACATAATAGAGTGGGTTCGTACCTAAGGTCATGGTGACATGGTCATAAGTTCATGCAAAAATGCAAATGGTGGTGAACCTAACCTATATGACAGTGTAGACATTATACCTAAGATCAGTACAAATGGGTCAATCCAATGGCTGAAACGGCACTGAAAATGGTCTTCTACATCACAAATTATGTCAGAAATGGTCCAAAATGGTTAGAAACTGTCAAAACTATAGGAAAGGGGGTAAAAATTTTCAAATATTTGAAAAATTTTCTATAAATAGTAAAAAATATAAATCATTTGAAACTTTTACCCATTGGAGCTCTGATTTTCAACTACAAATTCCAGGAGATCCACCTGACGGAATTCACAACCGTTTCTTCCAGGTATTTACTCATGCTCTTCTCATGCATTTTGATATAATTTTTGTTGATTTTCATGGTGAAATGAGGTTGTTTAGGCCATTTCTACATGAGCGCTGTGGCCCATGCGGGTATCGAAGCTTTTTCCACGTATAGGGCTGGCTATACGCGGAAAAGAGGCTAGAAACCACATACATACACGGCTGTTTGCAAAACAGTCACTTATGACGCCACACAAGTGAATTTACAAGAAACTAATGGACAATTTGGCAATTTCTCATGCAGGATGGTGCTAGAATGGAGAGACCGCGAGCATGGTGAGGTAGAGGAAGCTATAAGAGCCGATGTAAGGGCTCAACAAGCTCTTCGATCATGCAGAATCTACAAGTTCTCGTGTCTTGGTGGTTTGAGGGCCAAACCAAGATTGCTAGAGATGCTGGTAGACTATTGGGATCTAGACTCAGAGTCCTTCCGGATAGATGGGATGTCTCTCACCATAGAAGTGGAAGAAATATACTTCATCACAGGTTTATCTAGATGAGGGGAGGTGGTGAACCTTTTTTCCCAAGGTGGGCCAAGCGGTGGGCTTACTATCAATGAGTACGTAGCTGTGTACTACTACCCAGATACTGAGAAGGTGGGGAGCCAAGTCCCTACCAATGCTATACAAGTGCTGGGCATAAAGGCCATACTACTGACACTGGGCAGGATAGCAGGCTTAGCCTCACTCCATCAGGCCTCGCGGCCACTAATTTTCTACGCGATGGAGTGTATGAGACCGACCATATATGACTGGAGTACTACACTACTAAGCAACATGAAACACCAGCTCAGTGAGTGTAAGGTAGGCAGGATACGGAACTTCGAGTTCAGTAGCATATTGAGCACATTTTTCTTCGAGCGTGTTCCAAGATTGAGCCCTAGAGTGGACGTTCCTCTCCACAGGGTTCGAGATCTGGCCCAACGGCGTTGGGCAAATGCTATGCCCAGACTGGGGGGTGGTAGGGTGGCCAACCCATATCCATCTGACTTCTTTCCATGGTGTCGATGACAGATTGTTGCCATAGATGACTACCCCTATGGACAGATAGATTTCCGGGGGGATCCGGACATGCCATTGCCACCAGGATCGGCATATGGAGAGATAGGTATCGAATCTTGACTCTCACTCTTTTTAAAAAAAATTGAGTTATTTAATTTTTTTGTATTTTCATGATTATGTGAAAGCAAAAAGACATGTTTTTGCACGACAACACATAGTGACATCTACCATTCATGTGTAGATGTGGGACCACGGCGACCAGAGGGCTTCCCACGTCATAGACGGAGGGGAAGAGGGGATGACATCACAGGTGCGAATGCAGAGCAGACGCTCCAGAGAATTCATACCAACTTCGTGCGACTGACTCATAGAGTTCCCATGGCACAAGTCGAGGACTTGCCTAAGGCCATGCAGCGATAGGTGGTGGGTGTGCCATGTGCATGGGTGCATTTATTTCGGCGGCTAGCTAGAGCCATAGTGACGTATCATGATCACAACCCTCCTCCTCCACAGTACTAGCTACCTGGGAGTGTATATGTTTTGTACGACCATGTATTATATGATGGAAGTTTTGAAAGCTCCACTTTTGTATATGACACTATGTATTACCACATTTTTGATATATATAAAAAAGGTTTATGGTGATCGGTTTATTTATTTACATGTGTAAAAATGTTTGTGATTAATTTATTATGAATGAAACAAATGCCAATCTAACACGTAGTTAGCATATGAGTCAACAACTTGATTATCATTTCTTGGAATGTGTATATATGTTATACTGTCAAATTGTCGTTATAACAATCTCACACGTAAGAATATTCTCAATAACGTCGGATCTCTAACATGGTACAAAACATTGAGCTGTGACACTACTAACTCTGAATCAAGACGTACCTCAAGAGATAGAATTCCATGTGAAATGGCATCCTGTAGAAGCTCAATAACGGCGCTATATTCAGCAACATTGTTGGAAGATGGCCATAGACATACACCTCCTGAAGACAGTACCTGACCCATAGGAATATAAATCACCCAAGCAGTAGAGGCTGAGTGCTGAGTGTGACAGTTTGCACCATCCGCGAATCCTATGTAGGTGGAAGATTCCATTGACATCTGCCACAAGAAACGGAAACTAATCACAAACCCGATCACGATAAGAAAAAGACCTAACTATGCAAAGCTGTACAATAATATACAACAAGCAGCCTTGGCTAAAGATCACGCATAGTATTTTTTGAGATAGAGCCCATTTCTAGGCTCTACCAAAGCTGTGCCTTCATAATTGACTAACTCATAGGCACCCTTCTCTAAGACACGCTTAACCACGTAAGGACCATGCCACATAGGATTAAATTTCCCTGCCCCCAAGGGTTATTTCGATTGATCCCACAAAAGGACCAAGTCTCCTTCATTAAACACTCTTGGATGGACAAACTTATCGTATTGGACCTTAATGCAACGTTTATTAACCTCTAGAGCCACCAAGGCATCTCGACGCTACTCATCAAGTTGCTCGAGGTGGACCAAATGCTCCTCCAAAGGCGAAGTGTCTGGTAAGAGTTCCACAGCTAGCTTCAACGAAGGAATCTCGCATTCAACCGGCAATATCGACTCCACTCCATGCACAAGCTGATATGGAGAAAAACCAATGGTAGTCTTATCCGCGGTTCGATATGCCAACAAAGCAGGGTATAACATAATATGCCAATTCGTCTTGCTCTGTGCGATGGTTCGTTGGAGAATGGACTTAAGTGATTTATTCACTTCTTCAACCTGTCCATTTGCTTGGGGGTAATAAGAAGAGGAGTGCTCTTGCTTATACCCTAACTTGGATGCCAACTCTTCCATCATATGGTTTTGAAAGTGTGAGACATGGTCAGTGACAAGCTCTTTCAGAATCCCAAACCGAGTAATGATTTGGTTGAATACGAAGTGAGCAGCTGTCTCACCGTTGGATTTTACTGTAGGCATTGCCTTAGCCCATTTCGTGAAATAATCCACAGCCACTATAATATGATGGTGCCCCCCAGCCGAAGCTGGGTTGCAATCCATAAAATCGAGCCCCCACTTAGTGAAGGGACCGACGGTGATAATAGGATGTAACAGGGCAGGTTTCGAGCACATATTCTGTGCGAACACCTGGCAAGGGTGGCACCTCTTGACCACATCAACACAATCTTTAAAGATCGATGGCCAGAAATAACCTGCTCTCAAAATATTTTGAGCTGTAGAAAGCCCAGATAAATGACCACCACACGCCCCTCCGTGACAATCATTCAGCACAACCTCAGCCTCCTCATGAGTTAAACAACGTCCTAAAATGGAATCTACCCCACGGAGGTACAAAGTATTCTCCACTATAAGGTAGTTCTTAGAGACGTGACGTAATCGTCGTCATTCATCTCGCGAGAGGTGAGTAGGGGTCCTCTGTGTTTGTAGATATACTATGATATCTCCATACCATGGGTCAGATGTTGATATTAAGAAGATATGTTCATCGAAAAACGTATCCTAACAAACCAACTCCTCAGCCTCGCTCGGGAAATCCAATATAAGCTCTGCAAAAATTAACGACTTCTTCGACTTTGCCGAAACAAATTCGAGATTGAATTCTTGTAGAATGACAATCCATTTATTATACTTTCCCCCAATCATCCTTTGTGTGAGGATGAACTTAAACAGATTGACATGGGCCACAACCAAGGTCTGGCGAAGGAGAATATAATGTCTCAAACGCTGAACCGCATGTACGGTCGCTAAAGCAATCTTCTCTACATGAGAATAACGAATCTCTACGTCAATAAGGTTTCATCTTAGATAATATATGACATGCTCCTAGAGCTCCTCATCCTCCTAAACCAACACCATACCAATCGTCTCTAAAGACGCGGCCACATATAATAGGAAATCATGGCTATAATCCGGAGGACTAATCACCGGGGCCGATGCTAGGGCTTGCTTAAGTGCATCGAATAACTACTGGGATCACTCGTCCCATTCAAAGGGAGTATCCTTCTTCAAGAGACACATGAAGCCTCTAGTCAAATTGGCAAAGACACAACAAATCTTTGTAAGTAGTTTGCCATACCTTGCAAACACTGAAGATGACGAATGTTCTTCGGGGGAGACAACTGAAGCATTGCCTCAACCTTTAAGGGATCGACTCTTATTCCCTCCTTTGAAACGATGAATCCTAGTAAACGACCTGACTTCACACAAAAGATGCACTTATGAGGATTTAATCGAACCGAATAGTGCTGGCATCTTTTGAAGACCAATTGTTGGGACGTGTACCCTAAGGATTATAAGTTTTGGTAACTCTGCGGTTGTTTGTAAGCAGAGTTAAGGGTCAAAATAGTCTTAGGGGTGTCGGGGTAAGTCAAAACCCCTTTTTGTAATAATCCCATGGTTTAAATCTAGGTTTTAGGGTTTTGGGTGCCCATGGTTTGAAGCCATGGTTTTGTAATGACATGATGTATAAATAGGCATTTTTGTAAATAAGAAAGGTTAGGTTTTATGATGTAAGAAAGATTAAGGTGAAGTTAAGGCTGATTTTGTAAGGAAAGGTTAAGTCCCAACTGTGTGCGTGGAGTACCTCTGCAGCTGTGTGCGTAGAGGTTTTTTGTAAGAAGATTGAGAAAAGATCTGCAGCTGTGTGCGCAGAGGCCTACTGCTGTGTGCGCGGCTGTTAAGGACTGAAGGGATCTACAGCTGAGTGCGTAGATCGAACTATGGTTTTGTAGAAAGTTGAATAAAACACAGTTTGTGGACGTAGCCCCTACACTGGGGGTGAACCACGTTATATTTGGTGTTGTGGTTTCTTGTGTTGTTTCTATTTCTGTTGTCTTTTATGCATTAATAACCGTATACATTTGATAACTTAGATCACTGCTAATAACAAGATTCGCTGTGAATTCCCTGTAGTGGGTTAAGCAAGTCACGGTTGTTTATCTATCTGCGAAGTTGTATAAAAGTGAATGACATAGTTGTATAATTATTGATTAATAAGTTAGTAAAGGCTAAGGTACAATAATATCCCTCTCTGCTTGCAGAAACCTGATTCTATGGCACCCCATTGCTGTTTCGGGTGAGACTGCAACCTGTGCGCAGGTTGTTTCCAAAAGGGCCAACACAGTGGGTCTTTTGTTGGTGCAACATAATGTTGTAGATGTGGTCTAGAGTATCCTGCTCCCCTTCATCTCTGATTGGTTCTATATATATTTCTCCTTGGGATGGGTCGAGGGGTATGATAACTCACAGACCATTTCCTTCGAAGGTTATCTGTCTCCTCTTAAGGTTGATGATTGCAGCATTTTCCATGGCCCACTCGATTCCCAACAAGGTTGGATAAGGGTTGCTGTCATCAATGATCTCGATAACTTTAAAATCTGCTAGAGTGCTTACCCCGTCAAGATCTATGGGAACACTAAGAAGTCTCCCTAGGGGCACAATATTTTGCTGGTTAGCTAATCTCAATTGTATAGGTGACCAATCCAGGGAAGGTTTTCCCATTTGTCCCCAAGTCTACTTGGGTAGGACATTAACTTCTGATCCAAGATCCAAAATGACATCAGTCATATCATATTCCCCTATCTGAACATTCAATCTCATTTCCCTCCCCGTTCTTCAGACACGACTAACAGTTTTCTCCTGATCAACTCCTCTCTGAGGGTCTGTGATAGAAAGAACTTTTTGCAGCTCTTTTAAAGCATTCTGATTCCTCAAGAGTTTCATACAAATCTGTAAAAAGGAGGAGAGTGTACTTACTTTATCCGATGAAGCATCTTGCGGCTGCGAGGCCTGCTGAGGATACTGCGCAAGACCAAGCACTAGTCAAGGTGGCTCCGTGCGATACTGTTGACCCTCGCACACCCGCAGTACCTGCGCAGCAACCTCAGCAGGCCTCGCAGCCGCAAGATGCTTCGCCGGATAAAGTAAGTACACTCTCCTCCTTTTTACAGAGTTGTATGAAACTCTTGAGGAATCAGAATGCTTTAAAAGAGCTGCAAAAAGTTCTTACTGTCACAGACCCTCAGAGAGGAGTTGATCAGGAGAAAACTGTTAGTCGTGTCTGAAGAACGGGGAGCGAAATGAGACTGAATGTTCAGATAGGGGAATATGATATGACTGATGTCATTTTAGATCTTGGATCAGAAGTTAATGTCCTACCCAAGCAGACTTGGGGACAAATGGGAAAACCTTCCCTGGATTGGTCACCTATACAATTGAGATTAGCTAACCAGCAAAACATTGTGCCCCTAGGGAGACTTCTTAGTGTTCCCATAGATCTTGAAGGGGTAAGCACTCTAGCGGATTTTGAAGTTATCAAGATCATTGATGACAGTAACCCTTATCCAGCCTTGTTGGGAATCGAGTGGGCCATGGAAAATGATGCAATCATCAACCTTAAGAGGAGACAGATGACCTTCGAAGGAAATGGTCTGCGAGTTATCATACCCCTCGACCCATCCCAAGGAGAAAGATATACATAACCAATCAGAGACGAAGGGGAGTGGGATACTCTAGACCACATCTACAACATTACAGCCTAGGAAGCAGATTATTTCGAGCCTAATGCCGATGGCGTACTAGAGTGGCAATGTGATAGATCCTGCATGTCTAATTCAGACGATGGTCTAGAGAATTGGCAGAATCGACTATACGAGCTACATGGCCATAGGTGCGTGCAACTCACTAAGTCTCTTAGATGCCTTAGTGCGCAGCCCAGAAAGTTGCCTACCTATGTTAGGTTGACTGACCCTGGAGAATTTATTGTACAAGCACCTTAGTCACAGAGAATGTAGACTCTGAAGACAGCATTAGGAGCTACAGCAGCAGGACGGACCGATCACAACAAGTCTACTCCCAGTTGGGAAGCCAGCCAGAAGATTCTGCGCCGCAACTTCATCAACCAAGTCCAAGATGCGCGAAGTCAATTCATTGGGCAGAATAGCCCTCAGCAACATTTGAGGCACATATATGCAGCATGGGACACCATACCTCGCGAAGAGTGGGTGCATAAGTTCATACACACCTTCAAACCTCTAGCACAAAACTGGTATATGGAGGCCGCGCTCCGACATGGAATTGAATATCACACCAAGGGGCAGAACCAAGAAGCCAACCCATCAAACCTAACAGTCCTGTCGCTGGCATTCCTAGGACGGGTCGAAGGGCAATACTATGCCGAGGGTGCTTGTTGTCACAAAGCTCACAACCGGATCCTGCCGAAGACCACAACCACAGCGAGGCTTAAAATCCGACCGTTGGGAAGCAACAAATTTGGCGGCGGTAATGTTTTAATTACCTTAAATGCCTGTACTACGACCAGTATTGGAAATCGAGCTCCACTTGGACAAGATTTTCAACAAATTTGGTGCCTTCAATGCACCATCCTGCCCGATTTGATTGATTCCATGTATAAGAATATGCCCAAATTAGGGAAAATTGTATTATGCATTTCTTCAAGATTTACGAGTGAACCCATGACAACAGAATGAGAGATTGACGAATTGGTCAGAAAATTCGAGGAAGAGGGTCTGATAAGCTGCTCTAATCGGCCGCCTGCCCTTGCTTCCTGTGAAGAACCTCACCCATCACTACCATGGCTGATGCAGACACGGTCTGCCAGGAAAAAGTGTAGAACTAAAGTTTTCTCCAAGTGAAACCAAGACCGGCAGAGGCCAACAGGGCAAACACCAGCAGATCACCCTATGGATCCCACCAGTTCAGCACAGGTCCCAGCCGGGGGTAGGGAGAACATTGCCCCACTGCGGCCACCATATTTACAACCCGTTCACCCAGGTCATGCGTTAACCCATCGAACAAAGAAGTTCACGTTAACCACACCCTCGCTGCCACAAGGAGTTCAACTAATTGGAAGCATGACAGCGAAGATCAATCAGCTAAAGTACAGTGATCACGATACAAATGACCATGGCAAGTTTCCATAGTTTGAACCAACAGAATACTTTCATCGCGTCAAGTACCCAGATCATAAGGTCACACTACTGGAAGTGCAACCATGGGCTGCAAGCCTGGACAAAGCTGGCCTACTTAAGATGCTTGATATTCGCCATTTCGGTCACTGCATACATGTGACCGTAGTGACCAAACAGTTGCTAGCGTTAGTGCATGACGGCTATTTATGGATAGGGGACCAGCAAATTCCTATTGACGCCTCACTCATCCATAAGATCACAGGTTTACCAATGGCAGGACCTGATCCGGGAACTGAATTTCCGTCCAAACATGACGATACAAAGCTCGCGCCAACTATGAAAGAGCGGTTTGGCCTGACAAAGGGGAAACGGGGATATCACACTTCCGCAATTCAGGAACAGCCCATTCGCTTTGCAGCTGAACTCTTAGCCTGCAAACTCATATGGAAATGCAGGCCAATTGAAGTACCTGGTCCGGTTATCCGGATTGCTATGAACTGTGCTGAGGGGTATACTTATAATTGGGCCGCATATCTTGCGAAGGAATTCCTAGAGGATGCCCGCGATGCACAAGAAAAAGGTAGACCTTTTCATTATTCCTGGCTTTTAATACTTATTGCATTAGTTGGGTGGAAAGAACCCACTGAAGCCTAGTTTGTAGAGTTGAACCCAGGCATGCCAGGGGCAGCGAGGTATGCCTCCCTATGGATATCCTCAGATAAGGTATCTCAGGAGATGACAAACACTGTGTTTGTCTTTTATGCCATGAGTATCCACTATGAGATTGTGCGAACACCACGGCTTACCAATGACGTGTTCTCTAAATACGAGGGCGCCACGACCTTCAGTGCCAATATGCATCATGTTTTCATTCAAGCCTGTGCAGATCCACAATGTCAATGCTTTAAATTACCATATGTAGTCACTGAACCAGATATCAGGGGTATAGTTCAGCACTGGCCGAATGACTGGCTGAAAGATATAGGAAAAAAACCCTCTATTCCAGTTCCCCCAGCTACCAATATTGGCGCAGGTACCAGTCAGGCGCAGTAGCAAAACCCATCGGAAGATAGCGAAGACCTAAGTGATTCACAGATGGATGACAGCGGCCAGGGTGGAGATGGTGGACAGGACGAATAGGATGAGGAGTCAATCAAGACCATATCAGATCCTAACCCATCAACGAAGCGCAAGTCACCACAAGTAGCCGAGGTAACCAAGCCACAGTCCCGCAAAAAGTCAAAAGCGTCGAAGGACAAATATATTGAAGACGATGCCACTATAACGCTGGAAGAGCTGGAGCAAGCTCTAGAACAGTCTACGGGAATGCTTACTAAAAAATGGTCAGAATTTGTGGAACTACATCTTGCTGGGCTCTCAGGTATAGCAAATAGGGTTTCGGAGCTAAAAGAATTAGCAGCAAAATCAGCACACAGTACTGCGACAAGTAGCACTACAGCACCTACGCAGTAGGATATTAGGCAATGGCCACCCAGATATCACCAAGGACAGGTATCAAGCGCATCTCTGATACCGCCCGATACAGATTCTTGGCCCCAGACGAGTATGACCATAGGGCTCGATTATACAAAGATGTCCATGTTAGAACTACACCTCTGCCAGCTCGCTATTACAAAGGAGATCCATGCACGAGACCAATTGGCCCAACTTCAATTGGAAGACACCATCAAACAGAACAAAACCTTTGCCGCATGCCTAGAAGATGTAGCACAACAGAAGAAAGAGGCTGAACATAAAACAACTAAGCTGATGCGAGCACTAGACGAGGCATGTTGGAGTCTTTCTAACTGCGGCATACAGGGAGCAGAGGAACCAGAGCAGAGAATCGCTAAGCTGAGAGACTATGCCCAGCAGGCTCGCAGCAAGATTGAAAGGATGAAGACAGAACACCAGCAACAGATCGCAGAACTTCAATTGCGCATCCCTCCCAAGACTCCACCAGAGGTCCGAGAACAGCGCCATCAAGACATCAAGGCTTCAGCAGCAAAAATATCAGATAATGTGGCCAGCGTCGCAAAACTGATGGAAGATAGCATAGAAGCTTGGGCGAACCTACAGGACCATCCAGATGTAGGTAAGATCCAGGAAACCATCAAGTTGCGCCAGGATGAATTAGATGCAGTCCGAGTAGAAATCAAGATGCTGCCACCTATGCAGAAGATGGCTAAAGTGAAGCGCAACAAGGAACTTCAGCAGGAAATTGAGTCTTGCAGGACAAAGGTAACACTTCTGAAGAATGTGTTACAGCCCCTGGTTGATGAAGCATTAGAATTGAGCAATACTGCAGAGAGCCAGCTCAAACTTTTGAAGACCTATGACACTTTTGCGCAGGAACGGGCTAATACAGAATCATCTTCAGTGTTACAGGAATTGGTGGAAAAGGAGAAAGCCACTGATGATATACTACACAACCTCACCAGTCACTTCCAGACTCTTGCGTAGAATATTCTTCCACCAGAGCCCTTGCAAAGTGTCCCGGGACGGGCCACTAGTGAGTCTTAGGGGCCTGTTGGGATGCGTACCCTAAGGATTATTAGTTTTGGTAACTCTACGGTTGTTTGTAAGCAGAGTTATGGGTCAAAATAGTCTTAGGGGTGTCGGGGTAATTCAAAACCCCTTTTTGCAATAAACCCATGGTTTAAATCCAGGGTTTAGGGTTTTGGGTGCCCATGGTTTGAAGCCATGGTTTTGTAATGACATGATGTATAAATAGGCATTTTTGTAAATAAGAAAGGTTAGGTTTTATGATGTAAGAAAGATTAAGGCGAAGTTAAGGCTGATTTTGTAAGGAAAGGTTAAGTCCCAGCTGTGTGCGCAGAGGGTTTTTGTAAGAATATTGAGAAAAGATCTGCAGCTGTGTGCGTAGAGGCCTGCTGCTATGTGCACGGCTGTTAAGGACTGAAGGGATCTGCAGCTGAGCGCGCAAATCGAACTGTGGTTTTGTAGCAAGTTGAATAAAACACAGTTTGTGGACGTAGCCCCTACACTGGGGGTGAACCACGTTATATTTGGTGTTGTGGTTTCTTTTGTTGTTTCTATTTCTGTTGTCTTTTATGCATTAATAACCGTATACATTTGATAACTTAGATCACTGCTAATAACAAGCTTCGCTGTGAATTCCCTGTAGTGGGTTAAGCAAGTCACAGTTGTTTATCTATCTGCGAAGTTGTATAAAAGTGAATGACATAGTTGTATAATTATTGATTAATAAGTTAGTAAAGGCTAAGGTACAGTAATATCCCTCTCTGCTTGCAGAAACCTGATTCTGCGGCACCCCATTGCTGTTTCGGGTGAGACTACAACCTATGCGCAGGTTGTTGCCGAAAGTGCCAACACAGTGGGTCTTTTGTTGGTACGACATAAAAGGATTAAACCCGGGTCTGTCCTATTGCCCAACACCAATCTCATGTGATAGGGATGAAAAATTCTCATATGAGAATGAGCAGCGAGGTCATCCAAAAATAATTCAATAATAGACTTGAGATCGTGGAAAATCAAGGTCATCGCCCACTGAAATGTAGCTCCGTCATTTTTAAGGCCAAAAGGCATTTTTCGATATGCAAATGTTCCCCAAGGACAGATAAATGAAGTCTTGTGTTGGTCCTCAGGTTTAATTTGGATCCGATTATACCCAGAAAAGTCGTCCATAAAGGAGAACACCTCGCTACCTGCACACTCATCCAAAATCTGATCTATAAATGGTGTGGGGAAGTTATCCTTAGGACAGGCATGATTCAAATCACGAAAATCAATGCATATTCGGATCGCTCCCTGCTTCTTATCCACCAGAATGGGGTTTGAAACCCACTCCATCAAGGGAACGGGATAGATGAAACTAGCTTTCAATAGCTTCTCTATCTCTTCCTTAATGGCGGGTGCTTTCCTAGGATTCACGGTGCGTAAATGTTGTCAAACAAGCTTAACATTAGGGTAAGTCTTAATTTCATGTTCGACAATTCGAGGGTCAATACCTAGCATCTCATCATAAGACCAAGCAAAAACATCACGGAATTCCTTGAATAGCTCGGTATACTCGAGAATCTCAGCTTGGGAACATTCCGCCCCAATATAGACATTCTCAATGGTGCTAGGATTTCAAGAGATGTTGATAGCAATCGTGGAAGATATGCTCGCCATGTTTCCATCAGCCATCTGACCAGGAGAGCTTAATGGAACCATGGGAGTACCAACTCTCTGACTAAGAATCTCCCTATAATCCTCATGCTCCAAACAGTCAAGCAGTGGAAGGAAATATGATCTATGATGAATTTCCTCCCATGGTGGCTCAACGCCCGACATAGCCTCGATGATCGCTTCATCTGAAGGGAAAACCATATCCAGGCAGTCGTGGGCATGAGAAGACTATACTGCCCATGTTGGCAGCACATAAGGGTCTTCCTCCTTTGTCCGTGAAGAGGAAGAACAAGGATCTGCAACATTATTAAGATTGGCTTGATAAGCAATCATGGCTGCAGGAAGTGGCACGTTGGTCTCGACAGGCTCACTCGAAATACTCAGCATAGGAAGAATCCAAGGATCTTCCATATGAGTCATGCAAAAAGACACTGAGGTCGCAGAAGTTGAAGCCTTATTGGAACAAGATCCTATCATGAGGACTGGTGTAGGACAACTAAAGCTTCCCATAAGGGATGGATACATGCCTACACCCACACTCTCAGTTGCCGGCTGAGAGTGTTCAACGATCGAGACCGAAGCTCCCGAAGATGCAGTAACAGGGGAATTCTTGAATGCCATTTGATCAATCATTACAATATTCCTGTTATATGGAAAGCATACAACGCGAAACAAGGAAGAAGCAATGGCTTGCATACTATACATCTAGTTTCGACCCAGCAAGAGATTATAGTCGAGGGGCGCATCAACCACCTCAACCTCTATCACAACGGTCTTCCCCCCCAAATGGACTTTAAGGGAAGGAAGGATGTCGTGCGGCCTAAAAGATCTCCCATCAAAAGCAGTTAACATAGTCACTGATTTCGACAGCTCAGGAGAACCGAGACCCCTCCAACAGGACAAAGACATCACAGAAGCAGCAACGCCCTCGTCAATCTTAGTGCGCTTGACGATCATATTAAGACATTCTATGTGTACCAAAAGCGACACATAGTAGGGAAATCAAGGCTGATGTCCTACGGTTTCAAATTTGATCACTGAGGAAGAATCATCACCTTTCACACCAAGAGCCGAAAGCAAAGCCTTCCTTTGCGAAGGACAACTCTAAAGCACTTCCAATGTAGACATCGCACAAGGAGTATGGCCCAGATCCTTGACAATTGAATAATTCTGGGCGGCTCGGGAATTTGGATTATGCCCCAAATGCTTAAGTACCCCCTTAGGAATGCGAGGTGCAGCCTCAAGTTTATCCACAGGTTTCTCAATACGCAAAGGGGTTCCTGGTGGATCAGGTTCTTTGCCTGGTCTAGGTTGTGACGATCCATAATCTTTCGCACGAGTCACAACCTTGGCAGCAAGGACCATGTTAATGCACCCACAAGCACTAGTCTCTGGTGGATCATTCTCACTAGATTTCTCCTAGGAATTCGAGTTCATATTCTGGTTATGCGGTAAAGGGTTCGTTAGCACAGCTGGGCCTTGTGCTAAGAGTCTCGAAGCTTCATCAATTCAAGGGCACAAGTAAGTGAGGTGATCATCCTTACATAGTTTGCAAGGGAATTTAACCTTACATTTCACTTGCTTGTCCCCCCAGCATTCTGACCGTTCTTGTCATGATTGGAAGCATTCTCATTCTTATTCCCACCCTTTCGATTATTATTCTTACCCTTTTTTCTATTCCGTCCGGGCTGCTAGTTACCCTTATGGTCCGACAATTGCACAGAAAGTACACTCACCATTTGGGCGGGTTGAGATGAAGTCGTAGCTTGTCCCGACGCAGATTGGTTGAGTGACAATTGACTAACTTGTTTTGCAACCAAATCCGCAGGTTTTGCACTTGCACAACCCACAATGCCATTGGCATGTGGTCCAGGTTTGACCTTGGGATCAAAACTAGAATGAGGAGTGTTGGGAATAATCTCATACAACAAACTGGACTTAGCATAAATCAAGTCCAGTTCCTATGCCCTAAAGATCGCTTGTTCCTCATTCTGCACTCCGGATGTGGAAACATCCTTCGCGATATATGGAAATAAAGACTTGAGGAACCACCCGAGAAGGAACTCTGACGGTATAAAAGCTTTAATTAATCTCTTTCATCTACGCCACTCCTGAATATGATCAGAAATATGGGTGGCTTTATCTTGTTGAAATGTCAACAAGAGTTCAGTACCAACATCATATCGTATTGGTAGCTAGAAGTGATTAAGAAAATTCATCGCAAGATCGTCGAACAAGGTAAAGGCTCCCTTTGGTAACTCTATATACCATTTCACAGCAGGCCCCGTGAGGGTGCATTGAAATAGTCATAAGCGGACTGAGTCCTGATGTAACGAATTCGAAGAGCACCAAAGGTGAAACGTGGTAACGTGTTCACTTGGATCCTCTCCCAGTTTGCATTCGAACTTAGGTATGTCTGAAGGAAGCTTGGTAGGGACAGCCGGCCAAGCCGGGTCATGAGCCACAAGATTGTTTGTAAGTGTCGATAAGTCAAGAAGGTTAAGCGTCGTGAGGAAAGGGAGCCTAGCATGATGAGGTCGATGGATTGCTCCTTGATTCACATAGGTTTGAGCACCACCATGGCCTTAGCCATAGTGTCCTCCTCCTATTTGACCCATATAGGGTGGCGTGGAAGTACCATGATAAGGTGTACCTTGACTAGTAGGAGCTACAAAGCCATAATTAGGAGAGTAAGCATGTTGTTGATACCCACCTCCGTAAGGTGAAGAAACCTGTCCATATTGTGTCCTGTAATAAGGTCCATAGGTGATTGCATGCGATGTCCCATGGGACACTCCGTAGGTAGGAAGATAAGCTCCAGAAGGGGGAACATACATACCTGAAGTAGGTATATATGCCCCGGACGTAACAAGCTGACCACTAGAAGCACGAATATAGCCTCCCGAAGCAGCGAGTGGTATATGAACTTGAGACACAATCGGCCTAGTAACCACAGTACGAACCTGACTCGTAGCCATATATTGGCTCGAAGGACCACATGGATAAGGTGGAGGATGTACATTTGAATAACTCAGAAGTGAGGATGAAGGAATCTCAATAATAAGATATGTACTAGTGCCTATCATCACTTGTCTAGGACCTAGTATCCTAATCGGATCACTAACCCTAGACCTAGGAGGGAGATAAGATGTAGCTTCCACCACTGGGACGGAAGGTGTAATGTGACTAGTACTCCCAAACCTCTCTGCAAGGTAAGGAATGGGATTTCCCCCAGGCATAGTGCTAGGCTCGAAGTTGGATTCGACATGAAATGTCAAATCATGCATAGGAAAACCAATCGTAGCATAACTACCGTAGCTAGTACTGGCAAGTTCAAAGTGAGTCTCGGCATCTTCCGGAATTCCATATCGGTAACGTGTCAACGGGGAATCATCCCTAGGGTGAGTAGGTCTATCATGAAAAGATCCTATCTGGGAAATCACAGGACCAAACTCAGCTAGGTCAAGTGAAGGATCGTATGTAGGAGTAAGTTCCCCATCGTCAATATGAACGGGAGGAGGTGGCTCAGGAATAGTTTCTGAATGATCCTCCATGGTGTGTGAATTAGTGTGTGACATAGTCCGCCCGGACTGTCTAGGTCTCTCTCCCAAAGGAGGAGGAGAAGTAGAAGGCTAAAGTCCTACTAACTGATGAGAATGGTGCGGAACCGCACTCGAATCCACAATGACTCAAAAAATAGCAAAGACTCTCTATTTACGTAAACCCTAGGCCAACTAGCATGCACAGAGCAATCACTAATAAAATCTAAATCCAAATGCAAGCAAACAAGGGCTGGATAAGTGAGCTCGCAAATGAAGCAGGTATGTCTCGCCTAGGAGAGGCCTAAGGCTCCCATACACAACAAGTGGAGGTACGTAACCAATTATTGTGGCCCTCAGCTTCAACGCGTAAAGCGACTATGTTGTCCGACCCCAACCTGGCCGGGACACTTGTAGAATAACCTCTACAAGTACCCCCTCGATATTCTAGGTAAGGTCACTAAGGTCACCTCAATATAATCAAAGCTCAGGCGGACAGTCGTAGGCAGGATTGACCGTATGGGCAGGGTAGAAAAGCCCGAAACTCTCGAAAGAGCCCCCAGATACGAATACAATCCTGGAAATATCTCCAGTGCTACTAAATTATGACTAGGGGTCATCCCAATCAATAACCGCTAACACTGCCTCGTGCTTAACTCCCGTTTGAGAGGAGGATCCTGAGAACGATGGTTATACCAAGGGTTTCACACACTCCTTGGACAGACACCTAGATGTTGTTGTTTAGTGATCTTGGAGAATTAACTTACAATGAACTATTCCAAGATCCTAAAACCTAAGCTTGTTGGTGCACCCTAGAAAAGAAAAGAGTGTAATTCATTTTAATTAGAGTTTATTTTAGTTGGCTTTATTACTCAAAAATAGGATATGGTCATGCAACTAGTGGTGTTATGACGCAACATGAAGTAAAATGCACACCGTAACAATCAATGCAAATGCATTGTGTCCATGTAAACAGGGTATGCTACTACGTGAAATGCACAATTCTTCTTCAAATGATGAATGCAAATTTTCCTATATGAAGTCCTAACTATTACTCCAAACCAAATCTAGATCCAGTGCAAGTACAATGCAAAGTGCAAAATGCAATGCATGATGATAAGCAAATGTTTTTGGATTTTTTGAAAATATAAGAGATGCAAAAAGCAAAAGAATGATTCTAGCACCCTCAGACTCTGCAAGCACACATAAACAGCATCCAAGCATAGCACTAAGGTGAAATAACTCTAATGCACTAATCTCAAACAAAAAATCGAAAATGCCATGACAAGAACTTTCCTAAAAACAAATTTAGGCTAAAAAAATGTTTCTGGTCAGAAACAGAGGTCAAAACAGACTCATGCAGTGCCAAAGGAGACTCAGCAACTAACAGCATTCACCCAGCAACCAATAATCTTCAACAAAAAGGAAAAAACTAGGGTATACATGAATGTTCGCAGTAAACCCGCGTGTATACGCGGAAATCACAGAGGAAACCGCATGTATACACGATTGTAAATCAAAAACCCGCGTACAGGAAGAAAAGGTGCATAAAACAAGGCAAACAGAAAGGCTAAGACAAACTTCACTCCAATCAGACTCTACCAAGCATACATTCCCCCAGACCCGACATAGAAACAAGAGAGAAAGAGCAATTCAAATACATTAAATGCCGAGAAAATCACCCCCAAAGGACAACTACTAGGAACTCCCCAGCGGAATCACCAATTCTATTGCGGAGAGAAATTCCTATGGCTTGGGGTACCACAACAGATAGCTTTGACTCCAGAAATCAATCTTTCCCGATATGCAATAGAAATAAAATGTCTAACACTAAAGGATCAGACCTCGTACCTTATTCTGGACGGTTGAAGTAGATCCCCGTTGAGCTTTCCAATCTTCAGCGTGAATTGATATAATACTTCCTCAACAACAAGTAAACCATACAAGCATACTATATATCATGGTGTTAGATATATTATAGCATATATAATCAATAATGTAAAAGCATTTGACATATTCCAATGGATACAACATTCAATCAAATACACATCATTGGACAGGAAAAGATAGTTCTTATTAATATAAATCATAGATTACAAGATAGATACAACCTCTGACGGCACGTCTGCGAACCGGAGAAACTAAATCTCCCACTTGGGCTTCCACCACCTCAATCCTCCATCTCTCGATAGCAATCTCACTAGCAAAAGGCAAGCTTGGGAAGAACACAAAAGTTCTCCAAGGGACAAAGGGATGCAGACTCAAGTATAGTTCTGGCAACAATGGACTATAGTTTCTTTTCTCTCAATCTCTCTATATGCCTTCAATGTATCAAGAGGTTCCTTATATAGCTTCACAAGGGATAATGAAGGGTCGAATCCGAGCGATATCAAGGCATATGGAAGGCCGGGAGTCGAATGAGTCAGATCCATGTCAAGGAAAACTCCAAAAGGATTTGGATTATGCACACATCCTGATGTACGTGGTTATCAGGGTCAAACCTGCGTATGTACGTGGTTATCGGGTAAAAATCCACGTATATCATTTTTCATATAGTTTTAGGGATGATCAAGGAAACATCAAAGGATAAAAGATGGTCCATGGGGTCTAAAGAGTCTATAGCAGGACAGGGGAAGGCCATACAAAGTGTGATCCACCTAGAGTGGTGAAATCTGCTATAACACTTGGTCTATTAGATTATATTTTCCTAACTTAGGAGTGATTTAGTTATTATTGGATCCACTTGGGATAATGGGGCCACCTATACCAATCACTACAGTGCGGGGAACATAGATAGAGGCTGACTATAGCTCACTACACCTTCATGCATCTACACCTTCATGCATCTATTTATGTGCCTG
This sequence comes from Pseudotsuga menziesii, assembly GCA_001517045.1. Classification (NCBI taxonomy): domain Eukaryota; kingdom Viridiplantae; phylum Streptophyta; class Pinopsida; order Pinales; family Pinaceae; genus Pseudotsuga; species Pseudotsuga menziesii. Next base: position 319,384 of record LPNX011178494.1, on the reverse strand, counting down.
CTAGACCAATCCCTACAATTTAGGAGCTGCTGGGAGTGTCAGCACCAACCTCCTTTAGTTGTTTGTAGTTGGTAACTAGTTAAGCTAAGATATGCTCCAGTTAGATGTCCTCTAGTTCAATTAGTGCCAGTCTTGCATGGCTACATGTGGGTAGTCACCTATTTGCACCTACTTCTCACCTACCACATTAGTTAGACTATTTTAACTGATTATAACTAGTTGAGAGATTGAATTTGACAACTAGAGTTGATCTAGTGAACTCCGATAGTGATTTAGACACTTCTAGTTCGCCATGGAGTCAGATTGATTTGGTGGTTTTGAATCATATCCACATGACTTAAATTCTCTTTTATGTAACATTGTTGTATACTTTTGGGATTAATGAAGTTTATACTGTAATTATACTGAGCAATACTTATCTGTTTCCAATGAAATTTTTCTTGTTCAGTGTGTATTATTAATTCATTCACACTGCATAATAATACAATCTTATTGCACTCATTACCTGAAGATCAATGGCACAATAATTATAACCCACACATATCGAGATTGATCTCTCATCATGAAATAAATTGGAATGCAGTATGAAGCAATTGATGCATGCCCCCATGAACATATTATATATTATAAACAACATGATTTTGAAATAGAATGTCCAGAATTTCATATCAGTAGATATCGAATGGATCGACTAACAAAAATGTTCCTCGCAAGGTTCTTTGTTCAATTCCCATTATTCCACATTTGCAACGACTGTTTAGGTGCAAAAACATAACACAATTTATGGATTACCATGCACATAATAGAAGTCAATATGACACTCTTTGAATACCTATATATCGTTTTGGGTGAATCCACGGACCTGGGTAACACTTTTTGGCAAGCGCATTTCGGCAAAAACAGAAAAACGCACCTCGGTCGAGGGCTTGTTAAGCCCTCGACCGAGGTCTTAATATCTCGACCGAGGTTTTATCAAGCCCTCGACCGAGGTATTGCGGGCTTTACAAACCCTCGGTTGAGGTATTTAAATACCTCGACCGAGGTATTTAGATACCTCGGTCGAGGTTCATACCTCGGTCGAGGGCTTAAAAAAACAGACTTAGCCCACATTCAAACAAATGGAAAATTTCCTGTGCCTTGCAGAGGTGTAAACCCTGGCATTCCTAGCACATAACTGAGTGGATTTGATACCGATAGAT